>NDGN011545135.1:1964-17957 GCA_002564285.1 Tympanoctomys barrerae
TTCTTTCTTTCTTTCTTTCTTTCTTTCTTTCTTTCTTTCTTTCTTTCTTTCTTTCTTGTCTGTGTTTCCTCCAAAGCCAGTCTTGCGATTAGGCTCCGAGTTCCCACAATGGCCACTTCTTATCATCAGAGCTCGTGTGAACCAGAGCCATGGATACTCTTCATGGAAGCTCTTTTAGATTTGTAATGGAGGAAGCAATGGGATGTGGGCCAGATTCGATTTCCCTGCACTCCTAAGCCATTTTCCCTAAGACCGCAAGAGCAGTTCATGAATAGCTGGGAGCCAAATTTGGCCCATTGAAAATATTATTGCATTGTCCACCATAATGATGGTAATAACCTTGTAATAAGTGTGCGTAGAGCTGAGCCCTGTACAAAACCCAGAATGAGCCACACTCTGCCTGTGCACAGAGAATGCCAAAGAAGCCTTCCACTCCCCATCCGGGGCAGTCACTGTTGAAAAAGTAGATGATCACTTTCTTTCTGACATTCTGGCCTCTGCCATGAATATTGAGAGCTGTTATCCTCTGAGGCTACTCATTTCCTTCTCTGAAAGACTTTAATGCTTACGGTAAGTATACCGCCTTGTAACCCATGCGACCTTAAATAATGTCAGCTGCCCATTCCAGAACATATTCCTCAAAAAAGGTCAGACTCAATACCTAATATTGATGTAAGAGCTTCAGCTAATTCCACTGAATATAGAAATCCATCTACAGATTTCTTTTTTCACATATAGAGAGATTTGCATTCACTTACCTAACTCCTCTGGCATCTGGTGGATACACCTCACCAGCAATTTTCTTCGTTTTTAAAATCTCTCTCTCTCTCTCTCTCTCTCTCTCTCTCTCAGGATTGGCAAGTAGATAACTTATTAATTGCCTTCATTTTGTAATAGGATATAGGATGACTTTCCAGACGTAAAAAATTAATTTCTGTGTAAATATGTAAATAATATGTAGTAAGTTTTTGGAGGAAAAAAATAAAAGATGCAAAAAGAAGGTACAAGAGAGACATGAATGACACAGTGAGGAAAAAAGAATCAAAAGCTTTGGAGCCAGGGAAGCTAATAGTAAGCTGATGCTCTCCTGTGCTATGATCATTTTTTAAAACTTATATGAAATAATCAGGGGTGTAAAGCAGCTATGAACAAGTTAATTGGTCCTATTTGAATTTCACAGGCAGGATTAACAAGCCATGTGTCTCCTATTACTATGTTCCTGGGAATAGCATTCTTTAACAATAGTGGTAATCCTTTAGCTATCACTAAATGAGGACAGAAAAGAGTTTAGTGGTACATCGAAGGTTAACCAGACCATTGCATTCCTTCTCTCTCTTTGTATATTGTTGTTGCTATTCATTTGCAAAATTGAAGAAGTAACTAAAAAGAGACATGACAGGTATAAAATCAACCATTTAGACTTTTTAATAGCAAACTTTGTTTCACACCATGCTTATTCAGAAAAATTAAGCAAGATAGAGAAAAAAATCAGTAATGGAGACATTTGCAAAGTGGCTGCTTTCAAACGTGGGCTGCATGGAAAAGTCTGAATTCCTGGAAACTTCTCACTCGTTCAGGCCTTTGGAGCACACGTGCATACCAGGCCTGTTTCGGGCAGTGGGCCAGGATCCTGGACGTTAAGGTCATCCAAAAATTGTTAGCAGCCCTGGGCTGGGAGATAGCTCAGTGTCCAAGTGCTTGCCTGGCAAGCGCAAGGACCTGGGTTCCATGCTGTGGCAGCCGCACCCCGGGCCCTGCTGAGCCAGCCACCAAAACTGAGTGTGGTGGCACATGCCTGTAATCCCCGTGCTGGGGAGGCTGAAACAGGAGGTTCGCTACAAGTCCGAGCTGCACAGCGACACCCTGTGCCAAACACACAAATTAAAACATATGTATTAGCAGTCCTGAAAATGATATGAATGTACAAACTACATCTGAAGTCCTCCCTAACTTTTCCTGGATGTTGTTGCTATTAATCACTTGCCCGGCCTGATTTCAGAGTAGCCTGTCAAGCCTACTGTGGAGACGTGAGGACATTCAGATTATCGATGAGAGACGGACTGCCTCACCCAGCAGAGGGTTGTGCGACTCACAGATTTTTCCTTCCCTCTTTGAGTTATAATAATCTGCAAGCAGTAGCACTCACTTCAGGAGAGACAGTATATTAACACTCTCTGACGTAAGTCTGCCCTGCCCACTGTCAAGCAGGCTTGGGGAGGCCTGGCCTCTCAGCAGGGGTGCGCACAACCCATGAAGGCGCGCTTAGGGCAGAGCAGGCTGGCTTACAGCAGTACAAGGCCTCCCTCCGCCCTTGAGTTTTTACAGTCTTCAGCAGTGCCACAAATAGATAAAAAGTAAGCCAAACGGTTAGAAATTGAAGATTTTTTTTGTTGTTTTTAGAATTTTCTGGTTTTTATTATTTTTTTAATTTTATTTATTTATTTTTTACCAAATATTCTCCAAAGTTGGTGCACAGCACACGAATTTCCCAGGGCTTTTGAGGACTTTATTTGTCCTCCTGGAAGCCTGAGGAAGTTCCCACTTGCAGCTCACCTAGAGTTGATCTCATTAATAAAAGAATGACTTTACAGAAAAGACCTTCTAAAATTATACTCTAACTCAGAATTGCAAGTTGGCTTTTTCAGCCTGAAGATAAATTTCTTAAGCATTAAGCTTTATCAAGCATTACAACTGACATTCCCTCATAAATGTTACATATATTTTAACTCATTTTAATATTGTGTGAGTTTGGTTGGTAATATTCTCAAGCAGTTACTGAAGTTGAATCTTCTTAGCCATATGTTAGCTATAGGAATGTTCATCTCCTTCTAAAATATCACTCTTTTAAAAACAATTATCAGTCAATCTCATTTCGAGTTTACTTTTCAGTTGTTTATTTGTTTGTGTTGAAGGCAGCCCGACAGTCCTCCTACTTCTATGAGATGCCAATATACTGTGACAAGGTTGCCCTTGGAAACAATCCTTCAGTACCTCTCGTGTCCCATCACACCGAGCAGCACCACCTGCTCAGGTAGATTGATTTCAGGAGACTATAAGAAATGCTGCTAACGGGGATCACAGACATCCTCTTTGGGGCCAAACTGTCACAGATGCTGTTTGTGAAGACCCAGAGAGCAGTGTGAATGGGGAGACCATCCTTCAGCTAGCTGTGCCTGCTAGGGGCCCTAGCTTCTCTTAGCCTCACAAAACAGGCCTTAGCCTCCATGTCAGAGCTGCGGCAACACCTGGCCTAAGTGCTATAATTGAATTGGTGGTTCGATCAACTCAAACAAAGGCCACTTCAGTGAGCAAGCATGAACTTCAGTGTTGGAGTGAAGGGACTGGCCTCTTCTATATGTGAGAGATTTGTTTTTGTAAAAAAGGCAAATATTAAGATATCTGTCTAGTGATGATTGTTTAACAGATACATGATAGGTCTGAAAAATGAGTTAATATGACCAATTGTTACGATTCTGAGTTAACAAGACAAAAGAATTAAGAGATAATACCAGCACACTGGGAGGACTCCTTCACAAAGAGCTAGAAGAGATGAAAATCTGTGGTTCACACACATGGAGATTTATTTAAAATAATGTTAACAACAACACTAGTGAACAGTAAGTCTGTGTTGAGTCTGCTTGTAAAGGTTGACATTATTTTATTTCATTCTTAGCATGAGTTACCCAGAGTGAGGACAACGGTGAGGTGAGCATGTGAGGTAGAAATTCAGTTAACACAGACAAACAATATTCTAATAAAATGTTTATAAATCAAAATTAATGTCAAAATATGCGGTGGAGAAAATGCAAGATTTTAAATAATATCAGCCTAATTTTGCTGTTTTGTGGCCTTGCCCTGCTGCACAATGGCCCAGGAATTTCCAGCTAGCCTGAAGTTCTAGGGTGTAGAGCCTTTTGGTAAGCAATGGCTAGGTATACAATGTTGACAATAAAGTGTGACCAGACCAGAAAATGTAGGATTTTACACTTCGCCATATTTTCTTTTTGGTCATACTTTCTTGATTGTAGAAATTTTATTAACTTTTTTTTCCATTTGGTTTAAAAATATGGGGGAATGGTGTATAATTGTATGGAGGGGCTCATAGTTTTCATTTTGCTTCAGGCTCAAATGCGACTTGGCACCAGACTACAGGTAGATGTTATCATCATGCTCACTTGACAACAAAGATTCCATGATTCTGCAAACCTCAATAAGCTTCCCTAAGCTCATGCAGCTTGCAAGTGGCAGAGCCCAGCTTCTAACTCAACTAGTTTGGCTCTGAAGTCTACCTTCCTCATCAGTCTGCTTTCTCAGAAATGAGAACACTTAATTAACCAGAAAATCTCAGTATCTGTCATCCCTCATTCTCTGGGCACTGCAGTTATTAATATGGTGTTGCTCACCTGTATCCTCAGCCTTTTTAATTTTTAACAGCAATTGTTCTTGTAAAGAAACTGGTCCTTTATAAATAGCACAGTATCTAATGCATGTGCCAATGTTATTGTGAAATAGGTGTGAATATTTTATGTAATGTTACTACCATTAAATAAATATTTATGTGAACAGTGTTTTAAAATGTGATCCATCTATAATATGCCTTGGGAATACCTGCATAACCTGAACTTGTAACTGTAGAACACAGTGTCTTGGCCAGGCCTGGGACACTTTTTAGGATGAAATCTGAGAGATATAAAATGTAACCATCACGTCTAAATAGTACTCTGCTAATTTTAAAGGCTAACAAAAAGCACCTCTGTGGACATAATGAAATTTTGGCTGCATCATAAAGTTAAGATTATGTATTTTGTTTCTGTACAAATGATTTTTCTTTAGCTGAGAAAATTAGTTTTCTAACTGATCAGAATGGTCAGTTAACATGAATGGTATGTTTAAGCTGCTTTGTTTTGGTCAATGGCAGATTCTGCATGTAGAGAAGTAAAATTTAGTTGACATAAATACTGAAACCATAGCCAGTGGTGAGAGACCACTCGGAAATGCTGGAGAGTATGAAGCAGGGTGATCAGCGCATGCCTTCATGATGTGGGCACTTTTCCTTTCTTTTCCAGGGTCTCTATTTTCTTCCTTAAACAAGAGCTGGATGGGTAAAGGATGTGGATTAGGTTGTTTCAAAACTTAGATGTGTGACACCATCAGATATACCAAAGCATACCGTTGCGAATAGTGTCTCTGATGATCTCACAGAATCATAAACTTTATCCTGATTTACTATATGTATAACAGCTCCATAGAAATGAGCTTGTTTTTTAGTTTTGACTGTATCAAAAACAATGTAAGCATGCTTGCAAAAGGCTCAGCTGAGTACATCTGGGGCTGCGGAGCTAGGGTTTTCTCGTTGTTCCTGCAGATCTGAGCCTCCTCCAGTGTGTCCCTAATTCTGTTAGGACCCCATGTTAGAAAGTATGCCCTAAAAAATGTTTATCTTTAGGCAAACTAAGAGGACAGTAAATAACCTTGATCTTTCTACCAACAGCAGTTGGTCCTGTTTGCTGACTACCTGAATCATCTCATATTTCAAAGAAGCTCTGATAATTTCCAACATACTTATTACCATAGGTTTGAAATATGATTTCTCTTGATTTACGTACAGTACAGTAAGATGAGACGGCACAGCAAGGACAACGATTCATTTCTGTTCTGTTCATTATAGAGTTTTACTTAAAGGAAAAAAATCTATCCTCACTTTTCAGAACAATTTCTATTCTAGGAATCTGTGTTGGAATAAAATCCTAATGCAAAAGCTGTCTTAAAATGCTGACCCCAGAAGAATTTGGCATAAATAAGACATAAAGTTAGCTGACATGAGATATTGCATTTATTCCATTGTTGGCGAGGACAAAGCTGGGCTGCTATTGTCACAGGTGAAAAGTGTTTTCGAAAGTCTGCTCTGGTGCTTGTTAGATAAGGGGCTGACTTAGTTCGAATAACCTGAGCAAGATTTATACCCATCGCTGCAATGGACCCGTGTTTACAGTCTGTCCTTGCTCACCAGGATTAACAGTGCAAGGGCAGCATGAGACACATCAAGCGGGAAACCTCAAACAACCTTCAGGGGCTGGTGGGGAGGATGCTCAGAGAGCAAACATTTTCTGAAACTACTCATGACAAGCGTCAAGCTCTCTCTGCACCAAGACACACAGCAGCTGCTAAATTCTGAGTATCAAATTTATATCAGTTAGAGAAACTTCCTATGCAATGGTTAAAATATGATAAATAAACCAGAGTTCTACTGTCATTTCTGCAAAGATTAAAATGTTTTACTAAAAAGAATGCAGAATCCAGTGATGGTTGCTAGTGTGGAGTTAATAAAATACCCCAATGGTCTGCAATTTCAATGAAAGAAAGCCTGTTTGGAAAGTTGGAATTCCTACTTGCTTAGTTTATATTTTTATTGCACCAGGATCCTGTCTTGTATGCTGTCACTCAGGGACCATTCAGATTGAGCCTGTGCTCCTAGAGACTGAGACATTTTCAAGTCCCTTTATGATCTACGCAGAAATTATCTCCTCTTCCAAGCCATCAAATGTAGTGTGTGGGGGTGATGGCTGCCTTCCAGCGTGCTGAACAGCTCTCAGGACTTGGCATTCAGTCTTTCCCTGGGCCCTTCAGTAATGGCATTTCACTTAATACAATATGCCCCTAACTGAGTTTTAGTGATTTCAAATGAATTTAGTCTCCTTATCAATATCCTCTATTTGGTAGTGTGTTTGCTCTTCGGTGTGCTCTGCCAATAAACCCAGCACAAGTGCTGCCTCCTTGCCTCTCAATTGTCTGGCTTCTTCCTATGAAAGCAAACACCAAGCCGCACAAAAGGAGGCACTTTAAAATCTTGTTTGTGTCATAAATGTAAATATCAATAAACTTGGGAGTTTGAGAAGGGCAGGCTCTACTGGATTTGGCTGTGGTTTTGGCTGTTCTACAAGGGGCTGCAGTAGTGGACACTCGAAGCAGCTTGCTTACAGTACTAAAAGGAAGTGTCAGCATTTTAATCCAGAAAAAGGCTGTTGGTCTACTCAAGGGCACAATGCAAAGCAGCCCAATCTTTGGAGAGAAGAGGATAAACAATACCAGGTTCTTCACTAGATTTCCTATGACCTATAAACATAGAAATGAGGTTGAAATTGGTAAAAAAAAATCCTTTACACTTTATATGAGAAGTTCTGAGAACCTTCTTTCAACTGTATTTTTGTTTCATATAATTTTAGCATGCCTACTTTTCTTTTAAAAAAAAATCAGCTACTTGAGATGGTTACAGAGTCTCATGCAATGTAACAATAACATAAGCAGAACCTGTGCTCCTTGTGGCCCATGTTCCCACTTTCCCCGAAAGATGATGTTGACTGTACTACACTCTGACAATCAGGATTTTGACTTCAATTTGATCAAGAAACAGATGTTTCCATCAATATAAGGATTCCTTGTATGCTTTTTGATAGTCACACACACTTATCTCCCACCTTGACCTTTTTCGTTTCCTAGAGACTAATCTTCTTGCATGTCTATAACTTGTCATTTCACAAATGGTCCATGCATGGAGCCCTAAGAGGTTTTTTAACAGTAGTATAATACTTTGGATGTTGTTGCATGCATCTGTAATTTGTTCCTTTTGGTTGCTAACTAGTATTCCATGATATACTCTGAAGTTTGTTTATGTGTTTGCTGATGAAGAACATGAAGATGACATATACTTTGGGGATATTACAAATGAAGGTACAATATTTGTATAAATATTTCTATATAAATATATTTGTATTACATTAAGATAGGGCCAGCCAGATAGCTCAGCAGACTAAGACACCTGCTTAGGCAGGCGTAGTGACCAGGGTTAGACCCCCAGTGTGCCATACTGGTCCTACCCTTGGGGTGCGCTGAGACAGTGACTGAGACTGAGCATGGTGGCACATACCTGTAACCCCAGAATGTGGGAAGCTGAAAACAGGAGGATCAGTACAAGTCCGATCTGTGTAGTGAGACCTTGTATACCCTGTACTAACATACAAAAACAAACAAACAAACAAGCAAAAAACCTTGAGATAAATATACAGAAAAAAGCTTAAGATAAATATACAGGAGTGTAATTACTAAGGAAGTACCAGACAGTTTTCCATGGTGGTTATACCATTTTACATTCCTATTAGGAATATATGGACCAGCCAGTTTCTCCATATCTTCTTCAACATTTGTCATTGACATTAATTAGTTCTTTTTTAACCACTCTGATGGATCTGAGAACTACCTCATTGTGGTTTAATTTGTATTTCTTTAATGATTAATGATGTTGAGCATCTTTTGCTTGCTTATTTTCTGTCATTATACTCTCTACCTTGTCCATTTTCTGAGGGACATTTTTAATACTGACTTTTCAGAGGTCTTAAAATACACTCAAATTCCTTTATCAGTCATTTCCTCTTATTTTCTTTAGCTTACATTGTCTTACTTTTAATAGATTCTTTCACAGAAGAAATGTACCTATTTTGGATGTAGACTAATGGATCAATATTTGCTTGTGTGGCTCATAGTTTTCTATCAAGTCAAACAAATTTTAGAACTTGATTCTAAAGAATTTTTATATTTTTCTCTAAAGTTTTAACATTTTATGTTCAATGTAGAATTTTGTAACACGATTTTAGTCATATTTTCCTATAAGGAATGTGACAGGTCAAAGTTTATCTTTTGACAATACAGTGCCTGACCAATATTCCTGGGCTGAGTTGTTAAAAAGTTACCTTGCCTCCAATGAAGGTGCACGCACTTTGTCAAAATCTTCTGGGCCACACTTCCATGGGCCTATTTCTGACTACTTTTTTCTCATCTACTGACCTATATTCTTCTTCCTGCAATTTCCACAACGGCTGATCACTGTGTTGTAAGTCTTGGATTTAGATAGTTTCTTCTGCGGTATACGTTTTCAGAATTATTTAGCTTTAATACTTGTGAGATTTGCTTTTGGCCACCATGACTTTAGACAAAAAAATGTACTATCTAGATATGCTTTACTCTGCAGATAAGGTTAATTTTTACACTGATGATTTCAAACTTTGTTTTTAGTTTTCAGATTTTTTTTTTTTTTTTTTNTTGCGTGTACTTGTGTGATTCCTTTGGGCTTCTTCACTTGAGATTAAATTAGATTTTTTTTCATCTTCAGACTGCCACTTTTGGTGAGCCTTCACCATTCTCTTTTTGAGAAGTTTTTAATTTTACCTTTTTTGCCTCTCCTTAAAGAGCTGATGACACCTAACTAATATTTTATTATAACCAGGTCGTTTGGTTCCCAGTGATCTGTTAATTTTCTTCAACCTACTTTGTCTCTGTTGTTCAGGTTAAGCCATTCCAATAAATTAGGTCTTTAAGTTCATTGAATCTTTCTTCTTCTATCTTTTCTGTAATCCCTCCACTGAGGATGTTTAACTTCAGTAATCATATTTTCTGGTTCTAAACTTTTCATCTGGAAGTTCACCATTTATTATTATAGCAAAATATTTGAGGCTTGATAACTTTGTAAAGAACAAAGGTTTATTTTGGCACTTTGCTCTGGGAGTCCAACTTTGAGGGCCCACTTTGCACGATGATCTTCTTACTGTCGTAGTTCAAGGTAGTGTGGGCCATCACACAGAAAGAGAAAGGAACATGATTGTGTGCCTCTTCTGATGTCTCTTCTTTTTAAAAAATTTTATTTATTTATGTGTGTGTGTGTATGTGTGTGGCCAGCTCATGGCTGACATGTGGTGCTGGGGGATTGAACCGTGGTCCCTGTGCTTTGCTAAGCTTGCTCTAAGTAGGTGCTTTAGACCACTGAGCTTGCTCTAAGTAGGTGCTTTAGACCACTGAGCCATCTTATCAGCCCTGATGTCTCTTCTTAAAAAGACCCAAATATACAATCACAGAGGGTCTACCTTAATGTCATTACCTAATCCTAATTATCTACCTCTAAACATCATAATTTCTACCATTTTAATATCTGACAATACAAATTAAACCATACTTTAGCCACAACATGTGAAAAGAGGAGTATATCAACCATTAGGAGTGACTCACAACTGAAGAGTAAGTAACTGATCGGCTCAATTAAAAATGTTTACAACAGTTTTAAAACAGAGGCTCTAAGTGGGAATAGAGCTAAATACCAAGGTATTTTTTAAATGTAGAAATTAAAAATCTTAATGAAACCAAATAAATTTTGGCTTAAAATTAAAATATAAATAAAAACAATATTATCAATGTAAATACTAAGTAAGTATTTTCATAGTTTCTTAATTTCCTGTTTTTGGCAATATTATTTGGAACAGCCCAAGTGCTGTGGTGTAAAAGGAAAATTACTCAGGAAATTTTGCTTAATTAAGAAGTCCTTAAGTTTAAGCAGCATCTTTTGCAGCTAATGAATTCACCTTTACCCCTGGTAGAATGTGCTGAAGAAAGAGCAGGCATTCTATAAAATTTCAGAATTTCAGAAGAAAATTGCCCACAAGAAAAATTGAAACAGTTTTAAAGAACAAAAGTTAAAAAAAACATAATAGCATCAATAAAACAGGTCCCATGTTTGGTGGCTTGTTAATTGCTAGGAATTGGGGGAAGGGCTTGATTTAATGATTTTTTTGAGTGGCATATTTAATAATCCAGAGCTTCATTCATTCTCTACTTCCTCTATCCAGCTTTAATCATAATTCCAGCATATTGATTTTCCAAATGGTAGTTTCAACTTTCTGACCTCATATTCCACTCAAATATTTTTATTTCTAAAAACAAGTCACAATTCTCAGGTGAAATCATGAAAATATAAAGGCTTTCTTCTTTTACTAAAGAATCCTTATTCTTCATTTTTTTATAAAAAAAATCTGAAGTCAATACAAGATTTTATTGTTTCTAAGGATATCATTCCAATTTATCATGTTTACTCTTTGTTTGAAATGGAAATATTTTTATAATATAATTTTGAAAAGAGATCATGAACTCAAGACTGACTGGAAAAAAGCTTGCATCTGTGTCTTATACACGTGAGTGTAATGACGGCTCCGAGGCTCAGGCGCGTGCTGGCGCTGGCAGTGCTGTCTGTCAGAAGCCTACTGTTCCAGGTTACTCCTTGCTTATCCTAGTTCGTTCCCACCCTTCACCTTGCTCTTGTAGATACCGACCACCTTCTATGTGATGCTGCTACCCACCCTGTTAGGTTGGTTCTTCCTCAGTCCTCTTCTCTCCATGGACTTCTCCATTTTAGAGGACCTATCTTTGCCTCCCTGAAGTTTTTAAAACTTGTTTTAGAATCTGCTAAAACTTATTCATTTTTTATTGTAATAGTTAATACACTTTCAGGGCTCAAAAATCGAATGACTATTGCATATTAACAAGATTTTCTTCCATTGATTCCTTTCCCCCAGTTTTTTCCTTGCTACTATATATAGCCAACTTTATTAGTTTTGCATCCAACTTGCATTTTTCAGCTATTAGCAAATAAACACATGTTCTACTTTTTTGGGAAAAAAAGGATATTATACCTTATTACTGCTGTACTACATTTTTTTAACCTAACTATACACTCTGGTGTATATTACTCTACACTATGTTACTCTAGGTTTTCGGTAGCACTTAATTCACTGTGTTGTTATAACCCTTGTTTAGCTAGCCATTTTGTTACTGAAGAAAATTTGGCTTGTTTCCCAAATATTCATAATACAAATATCACTATAATTGATAATGTCATTTTTTACACATAAGTATATGGGGTGCAAGGGCAGGCTCTTTTCTTCTATAATCTCCAACTTATCACTCAGAATAAAGATCTCTCACGTTTTCTCTGCTGTCTAAATTTATGCTTTGTTTATTGTCTTGCATTTTAAAACACAAATTACAAACTATTGTCTGTACATTGTCACTTCAGTAATCCATCTACACTGGTAAAAGCTAGAAATGCTCTGATATGCTGAGCATTTTCAATTAAAGGACACTGGAAGGTCATAGAAGCTGCCTTAGAAGTAAGTCTTTTTACCCTCCCTGTTGTATCCTTGCCATAGTCACAAGGAAGGCCTCTCTCTGAAGTTCCCTTATATAACTGAAGAATGCTTTTCCACAAAAAGAAAAAATACAATAGCCTTAGCTCTCTCTCTTAAGTTTTCTTAATCAGGGAAGGCTGAGAGGAAAGAAGACTGCTAGATCTCCACCTATTAACAGCAAACATGTTATTTTTCTGATGACTCCCACTAAGGAGACTTCCTCAGGTAATAAAACAACTTTGTGGAGTGTTTCTCCTGGTCACCATCCCACAATTTTTTGTCACCTCCCCAAAGAGCAAAAGGTCTTTGTCCTGTGCCATGGTTGGTTCTTCATGCCTGTCATTTCTTCCTAAAATCATTTACCATCCCTCTAAAATTGTTGCATCTTCCCTCCACTATGAAGAGCATATATGGCTACAAAAATCTGGCCTTTCTATGAGCTTCATAGCTTGTATGTCTATCATGTATATGTGCCAGGTAATAAATTCGTATGCTTTTTTTTTCCTGTTAATCTGTCTATACATCTATTTCAGTATGCTTAAAGACTCAAAGCTTCAGAGCAAGCTGGGTCAGATTCCAGAGTTCAAGATATAAACAAAGGATGAATTTAGATGGCAGAAATAAACTGAGCTTGGAATTTTATTAAGAGTGATAAGTTAGGGACTATAGAAGTAAAAAAGCCATTGTGGAAATAAGCAGGGACATACATCCTTTACCTGTTCAGAACCTGAAGTTTGTAATTTGTGAAGCTGAATCCACCATTTTCCTTTTCAGCTTCAAATGTGGAGCTTCTCCTACTGGCTTGAGGATTTTTGTCTGGAGTGAGTATGGTGGGATGTACATGTGTGCACGCAAGTATTTAAACTGTGCTGCATGTATCCCGTTCTCTAAATGCGAAGATTGTTTCCTTAAATCTCCCATAACCATCTTCATTTTGTTCTCTCTCTGCTTTTGTGCAACATGAAATCTGAGCGGTAGGTCCATTCCTGAGCTCTTCATATCCCATATCTCAATTTGAAACAGAATAAGTATACTGCTGCTTTACAATGCAGTATTAACTAAAATGTGGTCAATTAAATGTCCTTCTGTTCCCTAGATTAAATACTGAATATTTATGTTTTTAAAAATCAAGATTTCTCATCCATAGACACTACTCAGTTAAATTACCAGCACTGGTTTTGTTTTACTTTTATATTTTATTTTGCAATATATTTAGTTAACTTTTGAGCATACATTTAGGGGTTGATACATTATTTCCCTACTATAAAGTAATAATTGATATAGAATTAAATGAAGAATTCAAACTGTGGCGCTCCCAGGAGCACTCCATTTTTACTGGAAATGTTAACTTTCAAGAAAACCATTAGTTCTGGCCATATCATCTATTTTATTTTATATGTTTATTTCCAAATAACTAAGCTTCTTAAACAAATTACAATAACTTCTGACTAAAAGTTTTAGATTGACTTTATATCTTAGGTAGATGAAGCCCTTTTCCCAAAAACAGATGTTTATCTAAGCCTTAATGAAGAAAAGCATTCCCAAAATGATCTTGCTCAATTGTATCATCTTGGAACATTCAAATCATATTTCTCATTTGTAGAGGTCTAATTTCCTTCATCACTTGCTCTTTTCCAGTTTAATTCAAGAGACATGAAATATCTAGAGGTCAAACTACTATGTAAGTATCTGATACTGTATAGATATGGCAGGTTTTACTGGATGAATTTACAGAAGGAAACATGAAAATAAAACACATATTGATCAAACATAGATCACTGAAGGGATTTAAACAATGTTCAAGAATATTCTGGGCAGCTTGCAACTAGGACATCATCAACCAATGAAATTTCAATTTTGAGAACATAGGGCAATTATTATAAAATTATAGTAAATGTCAGTTTGTGATTCCAAGTTGGACAATTCTAATCACATTAAAACTTCCAAGAGAAATAAATAGATCATCAATATATTTAACAAAGATTTTTTTTACTAATGCATGTCAGAGGAACTAATTGCTTGCCAGGAGTGAATAATTAAAATCATTGAAGATCATATCATGTGAAATAAGAAAATTTGAGAGGTGAAAGATATGTGTGTGTATGTGGAAAATCATGATAAGAAAAAATAGAATATCAATCTTAAAACACTTAAGTTTGATCTCTTTCACTTTAAACATAAACAAATCTGAAAATCTGCCATGTGGTGACATTAATTAGGCAAAGAATATAAACATAAATACACACAGAGATACTTACTCATTTATGTGTTTGTTTATTTATTTTAGGCTCATTGGCTTTCAATTAAAAAAATAGCTCAGGTTATATCATATATAGAAGCACTATTGCCTGCTTTATAGCAGCAGTTTTAAATATTTAGAGAAATGTGTATATTAGATGCTCAATTAAAAATGGCATGCAAATCGGTTCTTAGGTAGGCCAGTTATAATGAAGGAGAACATCGCCACAATAATTTAAAAGTGACAGTGCCTGGCACACTAGTCTTAATTTCTTGATTTACTACTGTAAGTAATAGACTTAGAGCATTATGAAAATATATGCTTTGTTAAATGCTGTGAACTATACTGAATAATTAGGAACATATCTTTTACTGAACTAATGAAACAAAGTGTTTCACACCACTTTGACATAATCGGCATGTGGAAAATGAACACAAAAATACAGATTCAATATACATGCTGTGCCATTTGGGGAGATTATGACTGTTACACAGTATTCATTTTAGCTTAATGGATTAAAAAAATCCCCTCAATTTGGCAGTTCACACCATTTCTAATTTGGTAAGGGGCCTAAAAACATGGTTTGGAAGAATTAAGGGACTGGGCTGGACCTGAATGCTATTTAAATGGAATTTGTAATCTCTTTAGGGTTTGCAAAATTGAGCTAAATGTTTGAATTTTACAGGACTTGATCTTTTGGACATTATAATTTTTAATTCTTTTCAACTTCTCATTTTTTTTCCTCTCTTAAATTTTGGAAGTCAAGATGCGAAATACTTTTTTAAAGGCTCTAGTTCTCCCCTTCTTACTTTGGAAGAGCTAAAAAATAGTAAATGAATGTATGCTAATTGAAAATTAAATGACAATTGTATAAAATAAGAGAACAGTGGATATAGCACAAATTATCTCTGGATGTACTATCTAGATTTAAAAAAAAATGTATATCCAAAAATACATGTGCACAAGCATATGTACCTACATATAACAGATTTTATAAAATAAGAAGAAATATTACATAATTTCTCTCTATACAAGACATGGTTTTCACTGTAATATTCTAATATCACTTTATATAATTTAATAATCACTGACAGAAATACCATATGATTGTCAGTGTTATATCATTGTATAGTAATACCTCAGTTCACATATACTTGTTTTAGCAAACATTTCTCTTCACAAGAAATGTTTGGCAAAGTTTGAAATTCACATGAGAACTCTGCTTCCATTGACTAATACAGCCTTGGTCACTCTGGACCCAGAGTCATGGGAGCAACTAAATTTGTGAACTGAGGTTCCTCTATAGATCACTTAGCAACTTCACGTTAGTAGGGTATCTTGAAATCAGTCATTGTAGAATCACTTTATTGCAGCAATGTAACAATCCCTACACATTCAGCCCCCTGAGGGCTGAACTATTGTTTTGATTATTGCTGAGAATACATAAAGAAATGGAAAAAACACTAATAATTGAGATTTACTTTTAAATAGTGTCACATCTGCAGTGGTTGCATTATAAATAGTGCTAAACATTGAGCAAATAGTTCTCACACTATTCAAGAAATAAATTTTCATGTGATAATCATGAAAATCTTCATTCTAATAAAGTTTTAACTCATTTAAAATCATCTCTTATTTCCTACATTATATCTGTTTCCTTAGGACATGCGTCTCATCAACAGCATGACTACTTGTACTGTAATGTCATGTAACTCAGTAGTGTCCCAAATTTTCTGATCAAGGAGATTATGG
>NDGN011545143.1:1698-17377 GCA_002564285.1 Tympanoctomys barrerae
AAAAAAAAAAAAAAAAAGAAAAGAAAAGAATAAAGAAAAATTGTAGTACCTCTTTCTCCTCTGAATTCTTAAAATGTGGAGTAAAATGCTTCTGTGAAGTATTAAAAATAGATGTTAAGTCTCAAAGTAAAATGAAAAAGAAAGGATTATAGTAAAAGCTTTTAAAAATTATACACTGTATTTTTCTGTTAAATTAGGTTCCTGATGACTATAGACGTTATGTTTCTTTCAGTGTTGGGTAGCATGTGAAAGAACTTGGTCTCATTATAGGCTGTCCAATATTTTATAGTTTTTAATGATATTCATGTTTGGAAGCTTTCATCACTGTATTTTTATTTTTAATAGTCTTCTAGTAAATGTTAGAAAATGCTAAAAAGACAAACTGTAGTAGGCAACTTTGATATTGTTCACATTCTCCTCTTTCACTCTTATAGTTTGGACATTTTAGTGGTCAGATGCAAGGAACACTGACACAGATGGGCCAACCAGTGGCAGGAACAGGCCCAAACACGTGCCCCAGTGGGTTCCAGCCTGCATACACCCCATACGTGGGCAGCTGTTCTTTAGCCGATGACTCCATGTGGAGCTTCTTCACCACTGTTGCTGGACAGGTGAGCTGCTAAAATTATTGTGCAATATTAGTTTACTAAAATGATTGCTCCTTTTAAATATATCAACTATTTTTCTTAATGCCTAAGTATTTGAAATTCATATTTCAAACTTATCTATACCAAATTTTTCTTGAGTTTAGAGATAGTCAGACATAATTATTTCTACTGATATAATCACTATGTATTGTTCTTTTAAGTAAAAGAGAAACAAACTTTCAAAGTGGGAAAATCTGATTCATCCATACATAGCATGCTTTGTGCTATAGTTCTAATGTTTGTCCCCACTGGGACTCTTGTTGAGATTTAAATGGCATTAGGTGAGGACTGAGTCCCACAGTCACCTTCAAAGGAAGATCTCCCCCTAAAGGCCTACAGATCTCCTACTATCCCACCCCCTTCTGAGTGACTTATTCAAATCATTGTACTAGAAGATAAGAATTTTCAGACCCATTGAAATCTTATGCAACTACTGCCATATGTGTGGTGCCTGAGACAATTTCATGAATTCAGTGCCCCATTTTGCTTGAAAATGTGGGTTACTTAAAAGCAATGCAATAGCCGGACATGGAGGCAGAGGCCTGGCATCCCAGAACTCTGAAGGCTGAGGCAGGTGCATTGTAGGTTTGAGTTTAGCCTGGCAACTTTAAAAATTGAGCAAGACCCTATCTCAAAAGAAAAAGAAAAATGACAATGAAAAAGGGCTAATTGCAGGTGAAGTCAGTACAATGAAAAGCCCAAGGTTCAGTCCCCAGTAACACTAGAAAAACAAAACAAAACAAAGCCAGTGTGATCTTCATCAGGATAAGAGGTGAGGTCATTGGAGGCAAATACTTGGTACCCAGCACATGCCTGATCCCTTTACTTCCTAGTTTTATCTCTATATAATGTGCCCAAACACAACTTAGAGTTGGAATTTCATTCATATATATATATGAATTCAGTGCCCCATTCTGCTTGAAAAAATGTGGGTTACTTAAAAGCAATACAGTAGCCGGGCATGGTGGCACAGGCCTGGAATCCCAGAACTCTGAAGGCTGAGGCAGGTGCATTGTAGATTTGAATATATATATCATATATCTCATATATCAGTTTCACACACTTTTACAAAATAGAAACCATTCCATTAAAGCACTATGAACGTCAGGTATATTTGGATAATAAATATGTCTTTTCTCTCAGTTACATTTCTCCTTAGTTGCTATAGCAAGTCCCCCACCAGGAAGTCTTGCTATAACCTGTAAGTGCTTTTGTATTGCTCAGGACTTTAGGGTTAGGCTGGGCTAAGGCATAAGAGTGACTTACTTCAGATGCAGAATTTGTGTTTTTTTTAACTCAGTAATCATAACAAATCAGTATTATATATGACTTTTAAAAGATCAAAATTAATTTTAAAAATCCAGTAGTGAGGAATGCAGCTATTTTGTTCTCCACTTGTAAATAAACTCATGACCTGACCACACACCTGCACCATTCACCTTCAGCTCACCTCGGTGGTGGCCTTCAGCCTAGAAGCCTGTTCTGTCTCTCTGAGGATTTTACATTTGCAAGCTACTAAAATAAGAACCAGTTTATTTGTCATGCTTTAGTCTGATTGGTTTTCAGAGAAAACCCCAAATATTTAGAAGCACCATGTATGTGGAGGGAGAGTATTTTATATTGAATGATTCTGCTTGGTCATCATAAAAGTTGCATAAGATGAGTATAACAGATCAGCCAGCTGTGTTGCCATGGTGACTCACATCTCTACTCCCAGCTATTCAGGAAGCTGAGGTGGGAGGATCACCTGAGCTGGAACTCCTGAATTGGAGACCCACCCGGACAATGTAATGAGACCCTGCTGTCAATCTATCAATCAGTTGATCAATAATAGTTAGAACTTTTAAGTGCTTCAGAACTTTTAAAGGAATTCAATGGAAAGTTTCCTGAGTCTTCTAGCATTTAATTCTCTGTCAAAATCATAGACTTATTTTTTCATGAGAAGAATGCACTTTCCAACTCTCTCGGGTCTTGTATCTTTTTAGAGCAGTAGGCGAGGCATGCAAACAAGTGAACAGGTGGAAATGTGACACAGAGTTGAGAGCTCTGCTTTATTTTCTGGGATAGGAACCAGACATGTTTCTTAGTTTCTGTTACAGGTGGAAAGAGATAAGACCCTTAAAATGATCTTTATGTTTTCAACATATATTTGGCATAGCATTTTCTTGAGTCTTTCCAACCAGCACTTTTTTCAAAAATTTTTTATTTTCTTTCTTTATTATTTTGCTCTGAAAGAATCATGACACCTTTGAAGTTTCCTTCATCTCTGTCTGGAAATTAGAATTCAGAGGAGTAGGCTGTTCAGGCTTGGTAGAACTTTATGTTACAGGACAGGCTGATACTTGAACAGAAAGTATCAGATCATGAAAAGTTTAGTTTTCTTCATTTTAACTGGAATGTCTAGATTTTCAGCAATTCAAATTTTTCCTGAAAATTTTAAGTTTGTTTCATCAATGCTTTATTTAAATGATTTATATTGTCTTTGCAGTACATTTAGTGGGGAAAAACAGAAGAATCTTAATGGTTCTCATTAATTTTCTTAAGTAGAATAGCATTTTCTCACTTGGCAAGAATTTAATAAGGAAGATAGTAACCATTATCTTCAGTGTACTAGAAGAGTTTTTAAATTCAAAAAAAGAAGAAAGTCACTTACCACCTTTGCCTCTATTTTAGTAGTTTGTAAGAGTCTTTTACCAATGAGCATGCAAAAATTGACAGCTCATGTTTATGTTCATCATCACCTGAGCTGGTATTAATGGTGGCAGCTGTCATAATTAATAGAGTGTTTTCCTCTTTAGAATATAGCCATGTATTTATATCTTTAAAAGAGTCTTGAAATATAATAAAGGTTTATAAAAGTAGCTGTAGTACTTAAATATGAAGGCATATACTGCTGCTTAAAGATGTCAAAAAGTCCTTGTAAAGTTCTTTTAGTTTGAAGAAAATATTTCTGTTCTCACAGTCGAAAACATAGTTAATTTTTTTTTGTTGTTTTGGTTTTTCTGAGACAAGGTCTCACTATGTAGTTCAGACTTGTCTTCAACTCACAGCAATCCTCTGGTACCAGCCTCACAAGTGCTGGAATTATAGGCATACAACACCACACTCACAAAAATGTAGTTAATTTTCCCCATAAATTTGAATGTATTTCCAATAAATTCAAACAAGAATGTTTGGACAATAATCTGAAGAACAGCAACAAGTATGGAGGGACTCCCAAAATTTGCTAGAGGTAATGGTGAGAAGGAAAAAAAATTATATATATATATATTTTTTTCATTAAAAGCTTTAAAGTTTTGTTTGTTTGTTTGTTTGTTTGTTTTGAAATCATCCCTTTCCTCAAAATGGGCAAAAGTTGGAAAGGTTTTGTGAGTGCTCTGATAACACTTTAGGTATTTTTCTGTTTTAGACAGATAAAAAACAATCCTTCTCTCATATTATTTTGAACTAATATAAGACAGAATGGTAGTGCTGTTTTTCAGAAGTGAAGATAATCATTCATCCCAGCATGTTCCATAATGTTTCTTGGCTGTCAATAATTACCCATGAGACTGTGTAGTTGTTAATAATGTTTTTAAAATTGCCTATTTCTTGATTAGTGTAAGCAGTCAATTAGCGTCTTAGTGTGATTTGACTCAACTACACGTGAAATCATGTTCACTTCATTTCTTGACAGGACGGTGAAGTGGACGCTGAGGAGCTGCAGCGATGTTTGACACAGTCTGGAATCACTGAAACTTATTCTCGTGAGATCTTTTATTTCCCTCTCCTATAGAACTGAAATAAGAAATTCATTTTTTAATTTTCTCTATACTTAAATTTTTTTAAAAAAAATTTCATATGACATAATTCAAAGAATCAAATCGTTCAGTTGCCCACTCTTGGTATTAACAGCTTGCAGTTGCTACCTCTTAGTGTGACCAGCTCAACTTTGGATTCTTTTGTTCAATTTGAGATAGGAATCATGAAGAGGCAAGCAATATGCTCTAACCAAGGTTCTGTTGAGGCTGTGCTTGAGTGTAAAACAGGCAATACACGGAGTTGGGCCTGTCTTGGCTTTCCAAGGATGGATGGAGAAAAGTTTGTATGGGCAAGCTGATGAACTCATGCAGGTGCACAGTCAGCGGTTGCACAGGGCTTCTGAGTGTGTCTTTCAGCTCTGTATTCACGGCACCTGGGTTTGCCCTTGAAGTGGAGATGTGCTTGAGTGCTTTGGCTCCATGTATGGTCGATTAGCAGAAGGCTCACTTGGCCACCCAAATAGCATATTGAGCATGCTGGTCAGGTTCAAGAATACTGAGCCCGCCAAGGTGAGGGGAAGTTTGGAGAAGGAGTCCAAAGCTCCTGAACCTGGACAGTGGTGGAGCCATCTTCCCAAGACCTCTGATGTTGCAGAACATAACCGTGGCGGGGAATTAGAGCCTTCTGTAATCTGTGTCAGTCTTGTAGAACTGATTATGCACATAACTTCATTGCACCTTCCTTGCTTCCCAACACCAAACTGTCGTAAAAGAGTTCCTTTTTTGCTGACTTTTTTGAAATTTTCTTCCAGATCTCACGATACTGGGCCTTTAATACTATATACTTTCAGTTTAATGATCATCAGTTTGTATGAACGAGGACTAAACTCTCAACCTTAAAGTCACCTTGTCCTTGAAATCCACACAAGTCTTTGCATCTTCCCATCCTTCTGGTACAGTTATATAATGACAGTATTAGGCCAATAATCAACACTTACCTTATTTTTACTATCTACACGCTGTTCTTAGCAGTGTCTTGTTACAAGGTATGAATACTTTTCCTTTTTAGATAACTTTTCACTTTCCATGAAATGAGTAGCCGTGAGGAATTCTGTCCTTCCCATCAATATCAGGCTTTCTCTGGTGCTGTTTTCTATGCACATTTGTCAAACTGGCATTCTTCACCATCATTCTGGACTTTTTTTTCCTCTCTGTGGAGCTGTCTTTTCCCTTTATCTTAAGTTGATGTCTCCTTTACTTCATCTGTTCTTTTTCTTTTTTTGCTATTGGGGATCAGGCCCGGAGGCACACTGCTCCCCACATCTTTTTATTTGAGACAGGGTCTTACTAAATTGACCAAGTAGGACTCAAACTTCTGATCTTCTTTCCTCAGTCTCCCTCAGCTGCTGGCTTATGAGCCCCACCACTTACCTTCTATTGGCTTTTTTCTTTTAAAACCATTTAATCTGAAGTCATCCAGATAGGTGCCACCCCTACCAGGGCAGGCTGAGCTGGCCACAAAGAACAAATAAAGAAACAACAACAATAACAAAAATAACAAACAACAACAATAACAAAAATTCAGTCTCTTACTTCAATGAAATATTATATCTTTTTAAAGCTTCTCAATAAAAGAGTGCATGACAGGCAGATTTTGAGCCCTGTTGTATCTGGGATTGCTTTCATTCTACCTTCAGAATTGTTTGAGCAGGTTTAGAGTTTCAGGTTGCAAATCATTTTTAGAGGCTCTTGAGAGAATCACTCTTGCTTTTAGCTTCCATGGTGGCTTTCCCTGTTTCCTTCTCGTGTGTTATTTATTTTCCACTCAGGAAACTTGCAATATCTGAAAGTTCACGTGACAAACCTCATTGTCTTGTTAAGGGAATGTGGAGTATGCTCAGTTTGAGGATTTAAATTAGTTCTTGGAAATATTTTTTCAATGTTATTCTCTACTTTCTTTTTTTAAATATCTGTTATTTGAACTGGACTGGGGTTTCTACCTTTTTTTTTTCTCTTTATTTCTTGCTATAATTTTTGGAAAATATCTTATTCTGTACTTCTTAAAATTTTCTTGAGTTTTCATTTACTCTTTTAGATTTTTTTTTTTTTCTTTTGTAACAGGTATTGCACTCAGGACCTTGTGCTTGCCAGGCAGGCACTTCTGGTGCTGAACTACTAGGCCCTGCGTTTAGCTTTTAAAGAATGATGTTCTTCTGTGTGTTTTCTCCCTGAATGAGATAGCTTCTTTTATCTCTATGAAATATTTGATACACTTATTTTTTCTACATAACATTTCCTTCTTCAAAATTGTTTTTATCTTTCCAGTCTGTTTATCTTTCATGCCTTTTCTGAAGTATCTGATGATATTTTGTTGCTTGTGTCTTTCTACACACTGCCTACAGGGCCCATCACTTCCCCTCGGGTGAAGAGCTCACTGTGTCTCTACTAATTCTGGGTGTGCTTGTTTGGCTGAGCAGTTTTATTACAGAACGTGGGGTACACCCTTAGGGATTTTCTCCTGGGTTGTTTCTTTCGTTGCTCTGTGTGGACAGTGGGTTGTTCAGTACTGGTTACCTTATTTTAACATATAGCTCAAGCAACTGTGCCCAGCATCCTGCAGTCCAGACACGGCTCCTAATAATAAAGCTGCAGACTTGTGCTTGGGCGAGAGCAAGTGGGACAGCTAGCTGAGCAGAGGAATGGAGGCTCGGGGGCCATTAGATGCTCCCTAAATAGACATCATGCAGCTCTGTTTTTATCTCCACCTTCACACACATTTTCAGAAGTACTGTTAATTCTTAGACATTTGGAGCCTCATCCAAGCTAACTAGGTTTCTTTTCAGCTTTTCTCATTATGAGCAAATATTAGTTAGCTCACATCTGTTGACTTTGTAACTTTTACTTCTTTGTACATTTTCTTTTTCTCTAAAGGTTTATGCTTTGTTGTGTAATAAGTTGTTCGTTCAGATGGGTTGGTTGGAAAGGGCTGTGAAAATCTGCCAACTTTACTGTCTCTTTGTCAATATTTCTTTTTCACATATCCTATCCTACTCTGAAATTGAAGATATTATTATCATTTTATTTTTCCACTTATGATAATCCATTTAGAGATTACCATTTCATGACTGTGTGCTAAATTATTTTTAAAGTACAGCAGATCATTTATTTTGTGAAAAGGTGGAATGACATTCCATAAATTTCTCAGGTAACACTAGTCCACCGAGAGCTTTTGTTTGAAAGTTATGTTGAGTCCCAGCCCTCATGTTCTCTCTTATTAGTTGTATGAATTTGGGAAACTATCTTACTGGGTCACTATTTCTTCATTTGTAAAATTAGGGGCATCATTCATCTGACAAGATTATGCTCATAGAACACACACTGCTGGACTTGCTAATAGTCAGCGAATTACATGTTGTATTCTAAGTCTCAAAATTGTGCTGTACACCTAGCAGTCCTACACCAGCATTATATTAAATATTTAAAGAAAATCAATTATTTTATTTTGTAGACTATTTTATAATTTTCACTAGTGGGTCCAAAATTTATTTACGTTTATTTTTACTTTTTTTAATGGTTGGTTTATTTTATTATTTTTTATTTTTTGGTGCAAGGTCTCACTATCTCACTAGTGATCCTCCTGTCTTGGCCTACCTAGTGCTGGGATTACAGGCATGAGCCACCACACTTGGTTTTGGGCTGCATACATGTGGTACTGGAGATCAAATTTGAGACTTGCACTTGCTAGGCAGGCGCTTAGGCAGCTGAGCTTCTCCCCAGCCCAGTGGGTCTAAAATTTAGCTGAAATAATTCATTTTAGAAATTTCACATGCATTATCAATAGCATGAAATAAATGACATAATTTAAAATTTATTTATGTATTTATTCATTCAGTCATCTACTAATAAGAACTTTGCAAGCCTAACTGACCTATATGAATACAATATCTCTTTTCTTTTTTCTTTTTTTATTCATTTTAATGAGAAAAAATAACAATGAAACAGTTTCAAAAGAGGTTAGTAGGACAGTTACAATAATTAATACATTGCATATTGTTGTCTTTGTAGTAGTTATTCAGAGGACAAGATGCAGACATGACATCTTGTCTAGACAATATTAGTACAGACCTTTCTTCTCATTGAACTAATAGAAGGTAGCTGTTTATCTATCCTAACCATTTTGTATATATGTATATGTACTTTTTTCACTACAAAATGGTCCTTCATTTATGTCCCCCATTTTTGTTTTGTTTTGTCAGAGATGGGTGTTCCGTTGATGTTAGAGAAGCTGTATTTGGAGAACTCTTTAAAGGACCTTTTCATTCTTGCCAGTTCAACTATTGTAGGTACTTGAATTCAGCAAAATAGCCCAAGATAGCGCAATAGTCCATCACAGTAGTGGGTTGTCAGCAGAATTGGCAAATGTCCAAAGCTGTTGACTTGAGCTTTTTACAGCTCAGCCTTCTAAGGCTCAGCATATTAATATGGCATTACTTTCTATACCTTGTGGTTATACTTTTCTGCTGAATATCTCCTTTAGATATAATTTATCTTGAGATAAATCGGTATGCTAGTTGGATATAATTGTGGCATGGCTAGAAAAATTGAATATTTTCTAGTTGGCTCATTGTATTACTCTTCGTATAAATGTATTGCTATCACTTTTCATAACCCTTGATTTTAGGATGGTTAGGATGGTGTTGATCGATTTTTCCTTCATCTTCCCCACCTTCAAGGAAAACAGTTGTTCCAGATCAGAGACACATCTTTTTTTATTTGGTCTGTTGCAGTAAACTACAAACAGTTTGCCTACATGTGCTCTAGTGCTCTGAGCTCTTTCTGGTGGTATGGAACCGTTTCCTAATCTGGTTTCATTTGTCTTCTTGGTGTCCTGATATGACAACAGTGCTTCACTGCTATGCTGACTCCTTCAAGATTATCTGATTATGTGTCAAACTGCTCCTTAGATGTCACCTGTCAATTTGGGCTGTGAACACTGAAGGCCTCCTTCCTTTTGGGCTCCAGGCAAAGCCAAGTGCTTTAAACACCTCAGAAACATCTATCATAGTCAGGGGCTGGGGAGATGGCTCAGTGGAATAAGCGCTTCTCTGGCAAGTGCAAAGGCCTGAGCTCAATCCCTGGTTCTGCCAAAAAAACCCCTCAAACTATCAGAGTCATTTTGAGTTATTTTATACTTGCTTCTTAATTACTTTAATCTCCTCACTACATATGAGTGGTTTGAAAGTAGTATTTGGGGAGTTCTTTTTTTTCTTCTTACTGTAAATACTTAACATTTATGAAAGTTTGTTGATTATAGTGGTTGTGAATTTTGACAGATGTTAAATGTTTTGTTTTAGAAATAAGGATTATCATAATTTTACATAAATAATATTTAGAAGACTTTGATTTAAATATTGACTATGTTTTTCAGCATTCAGCTTGGAAACATGCAGAATTATGATCGCCATGTTGGATGTATCCTTGAATAAAAATAGATGCTAGGATGTAGAGTTAGTACTCCAAATGTTGCACCAGTTGCTAGTTATAAGTGATTATAAAGTAATAAGTAAAATACCATGTAAAAATCCTGTTTGAAGTCTCCATGCTTACATTTTTACATGGAAATATATTCATCTGGTGAAATAAGCTGTTCTGCAGAAGCACATTTTTCAGTCATTAATTTGGAGTTTGGGGTCAGGTAAATCCCCTAAGGTACCTGAACTTATTTTTTTTTTTAATAAAATTATCAGAAGGATTATACAGGAAAAATGGGATTTAGTGAATTCAAGGAGCTTTGGGCAGCCATTAATGCCTGGAAGCACAACTTCCTGACTGTTGATCAAGACCGAAGTGGTTCAGTAGAGCATCATGAATTGAGTCAAGCCATTGCTACTATGGGTAAGAAATCTACATTTTTACAGGCTCTCCATGGGTCACCTTTGTTCTGTGATCAGATTAATCTTCATTGCTTCAGTTTTCTAAGTAATAAAGATTATGTATATTATTATTTTTACCAGCACTTTCTTTAGTTTAGGTTCACATGTATAGGTAGATTCTGAATAAAGACCTTTACAGAATTACTTTTAAAAAGTCTCTATTCTGAATTTCTTCTTAAGCATATTTTAATTCATATTAAATGTGGCTTATGTCAATGAATGACAAACCTCTATATTAGCCTCTAGCATGTAATTGGTAGTATAAAGTATTGGCTTCACTGCCTTTATTTTGTTATACACACACTAAGTACAAGGATATTGCATTTTTGAATATTTTTAAATAATTTGAATTTATTTTCACTGTATATTTGATAAGCTTACCTTCTTAGTCTAATATCTAAAATAATTACAGTAATGTGTTCGTTGCTTACAATTAATGTAGATTTTAAAAGCCTCATTAATTATTTTTGACCTTGAAATTTTATTTATCCTTATTTGTAAACAAAACATGAGTATGAAATTGTTTTAGAAACTAAAATTTGGGGCCGGGGAGATGGCTCATAGAATAATCACTTGCCTGGCAAGCCCAAGTGTCTGAGTTCAATTCCCGGTTCGGCCAAAAAAAAAAAAAAATTAAGAAACTAAAATTGAACTTATTGTATATAGAATTATCTCAAATTACTGCTTGAAGTATTCAAGCTAATGATTGTTTTATTTTATTTTATAAGCATATATTTGAATTTAGTATCTAGGGGTTGTCCTGGCCATATAAATATGTATAGTTCAATTTTAGCACGTTAATATTTAATGGTCTATACTTAATCTTTAATTCAGTATAATGTTGGGAAATTAATATAGTCTTTAGAAGAAAGAAATCTAGAGAAGTCACATAAGAAGTTAGGAAAAAAAAGAAGTTAGGGAAGTATTCTGAATTTTTAAAAATTTGTCATCTTCAGATATAGTATTAAAATTGTCATTAAATTAAATTATTAAAATTATTTTGCTGAGGGTACTGCAGGAAAATTTTAGGCATGTTTTTATTACCATGTCTAGATTGAAACTCTAATAGGAAACTGAAAATGCATTTTGAGGTAATACATTATATATTGTTACTTAGCTCAATTTATAGTTTTACTTCACTTTTAGCAATTTTCCTGTGTAACACTTTATAACACTTAGCAATATGCACATCTCACTAAGTACATCCTATAGATATAACAAATAGGATGCATTAATTCTTATTTCTATTTGTATGTATCTTATTCTTTTCGAATTTCTGTTTTTATGTCTATTTTAAAACGTAAGTTTTCAAGCAGTAATGTATGCATAGAATTTAAGCTAACTTAAATGCACAACTAGAAATCTTTGATCAGAATCATGTTGAAGGTAGCAGTTTACAATCAAAAAATTTTAGAAGTCAACTGTGAAGATAGCTCCATGGTCTAAGTGCTTGTCTGGCAAGCACAAGGATACAGGTTCGATCCCCAGTACCGCCATGCCATGCTGGCTCCGGGCCCCAGGCGCCACGTCTGCCACCGAAATTGGGCGTGGAAGTGCATGCTTGTAATCCCAGCACTGGGGAGGCTGAGACAGGAGGATCCTTATGAGTCTGAGCTGCATAGTGAGACCCCGTACCAAATAAATAAATAAATAAAAGATTTTTTTAAAAAAACAACAAAATCAAAATAATATTTGAAACACCCATTACAATATAAGGTATTTCTTTTCCTCACTTGACTTTATTACAAAGCTAGAATTGTGTTATTGATGAAATGAATAATAATGAAGGTTTAATTTGATAAGTCAATGTACTTTATCTCTAAAGTATATTTTTGTGGGATGGATTTTGGAAGTTAACTTATTTATCGACCTCACTACTTGAAAAGTTAGTTTGCAATAGTTTTATGGTATTTTGATTGGAAGATTTGTTTTATGAATTTTTTTTTCTTTAGGTTATAGATTGAGTCCTCAGACATTAAATGCTATTGTTAAACGTTACAGCAAGAATGGCAGGATTTTCTTTGATGATTATGTCGCTTGTTGTGTGAAGCTTCGAGCACTGACAGGTACTGACTTTTAAAATGAGTTTAGCATGATATAGCTGTTTATACTGTCTCTTGTTTCCTGTAGAAAATATACCATAATGTATTGTTCTTTTCACTCATTATTAAACATAGTTAGCTTTAAAATTTAAGAATATAGGGAAAATTGTGATATACAAGTGATAAAGGTTTTTTTATCATATCCCAGTTGCCTAGGACATTAAATCTCTTAATATTCCATCAGTTTTGAAAGATAGTTTTGTAAAGTCTATCAGTCTGGATTGAAGACTGTTTTCCTTTAGGGCTGAAGGTACCTCACTCAAATCTGTCCTGGAGTTGAGGGCTTGTGTTGAGAAGTCCGCTGTGATTCTGATGGGGTTTTCTTTATAGATAATGTTTCTTTTCTTAAGTCACATTTATTATTTTGTTTTTGTGCTGAATTTCTAGAATCTTGATTTGTGTATGCCTTGATGTAGCTTTATTTTAGGTATAGCTATTTGGAGTTCTGTATACTTCATTTAATGGTATGTCAAATTCTCAGTATAGAGATTCCTTAAATTAGAGGTCTTATTCAACCCAACAATTCTCCTTCTGGGTATCTCCTCAGATGAATGGAAGACATCTTGCACAGCAATATTACACAGCAATAAAGACATCTTACACAGCACTCATGTTTATGTGAGCACAATTTGTAATACCTAAATCTTGAAAACAACCCACATGCCCATCAACTGAGGAAAAGATAAAAAGAGATGTACCTTTTAGAAAATATAGTGGAGTACTACTCACCCATAAGGAAGGACAAATTGGAGACAAATTACTTTATAGGTAAATGGACCAACTCGAGACCATACTCATAGGTGAAATAAATAAGACCCACCTGTGAAAGCATTGTATTGTCTCCCTTGTGTAAGAAACTGAAAGAGTAAATGTGATCCTCAAAGTGTACAGTAGGTTTTGTGAATTGGAAAGAAGTTGTTCAAAAGAAAAGGCAAACTGAGATGAAGGAAAGGAAGGGAGGGAAAAATACAAATATATTTATATACAAGATAGTTAAGATATCCATACTGCTAGTTTGTCCTAGTTCATTGAAAAGAACCGTTTGTGCTAAGATTGTTTGGATATCTTGTACTCTGAATAACTACTATGAAGACAAGAATGCACAATGTACTAATTATTCTAAGTCTCCTAGCCTGCTTTGAAACTGCTTTCTTGTTTTCTTTTCTCTTTAAAAATCTCTTAATATTTAATTGAATATGAATGTCTTCAGATTCTGTATTTGGAGAAACTAAGTATTTGAATTTATAAATTACAAATCCTAACTTTAAAATGTTATTTCTTGGTTGAAAGAATTCTTTAGGAGAAGAGACCACTTGCAACAAGGATGCGTGAATTTCATGTATGAAGATGTGAGTATCTTATTCAACATTTTAATATTCACATATGTTCTGAAAATGTGCTATGCCTAGGTATCAGAAAGTTCAGTGATATGGCATATGGTATGTATGTATGTGTGTATTTATATATGCTATAGCCAACACTGTCACAATGCACTACAAGATCTAGCCCTTTTTACATTTTTTATTTTGAGTCTGGGTACTTAATTCATATATATGGTTTCCCAAGCTGGGTTTGAATTTATAATCTTCCTGCTGTAGCATGCTGGAATACTAGGGTTATAGGCAGAACCTTTGGAAGAAATGAGTTATTTTATAGATCATATTCTTTTCTCTGTTTTTTCAGCTGAACTCTAAGATTAAGAATCAGTCTAAATACCAATTTTACTTGGTTTTATATGAAAAAGCCTCTTATATTTTATGATATTTTGGAGTTTGCCTTCCCACTCATTTTAAAGGACAAAAGTTACCATTATTTTTATACAGAGTAGCTTACTTATAGTGATCTGTATTTCCTAGCAAGGTATTTTAGTGTGTAACAAATTAGAGAAAATGTTAACTTCTCATTTCAAATGGTTACTAGTAACATGGTCCCAGTTTTCTTTTTAATTGATACTATGGGAAATATTTTATATCTGTTTTAAAGTTTCAGGGTTCTTAATTTTTGTTTGATTGATTGATTAATTTTTGCGGAACCAGGGATTGAACTCAGGCCCTTGAGCTTGCCAGGGCGGCGCTTATTCTACTGAGCCATCTCCCTGGCTCTGTTGTTTTTATTGATGGTAGTTAGAATCAGAAGTAACTGACTAATAAATTACAAACCCTAAGTCACTTGAAGTTTTCTTTTTTATGACAAAAAGCTCAAATGGAATATAATCAGCCTCAGTTACAGAACATCTTATTATTGCCAGATGATAACTTTGTCTATGTGTTAGTTTTTACAGGGCACTATGACAATATGATTGCTGAGCATTTGAAAGGTGAAGAAAGAAATACTGTGAATCCTTTTGTGTGAAAGAAATGAAGGGGACCACTTTAAAGTGTAACTTTTATAATGTTTCTGGCTAATAAATTCTAACTCTTTTCTGTGTTTTTATTTTAACACACAATTCAAAGCAGTAAGTGTTATGTTTTCCCATTTGTGATATTACTGCTTTTGGAAAAATTATAACTATAAATATCTGAATACTGTTGTAAAATACTGATGTAGAATTCAATTAGGTAAATACTTCTCAGGTTTAAGTTTTAACAATAAAAGCCTAGACTAAGACAAATAGGCTAACAGGATAGATTGTATACGAAGCCAAAAGATGAAAGTCTAGATAAAATTTATTTATACTTATCTCAAAATTGCATACTATAATTTTGAATTTTGTTTGTCCTGTGGATATTTGAAGCTCAGCTAGAAAGGAAAGTGTGGATTGCGGGCCAGCTTTGCTTTGGGCATTGTCCTCTGATCGCTTAGTTAGAGGCTGCAGCCTCGTGAGTCTTTGTGAATAAGCAAATTGTAAAAACCTCTCTGAATTTGAATTAGTATTGAAGTAAGAGTATAGGAATGACTGCTTTTGCTTTTCTGTTTTTTGCAGTGCATATTTTTCTTCAATATATTTGATGGTTTTCTGAGAAAAAAAGTTTTTAGACATAGCTATTTTCTCTGTACTCTATTAGTGAAGATACAGATAACCTGAAATGGCATCTTTCTCTAAATATAGATTTTGTTTAAGGAAATGATACATATTTTTGGTTAATTGTCAACATCTACTTGTTCTGTTTAATCAAGTTTATATAGCATTTTAAAAAGGCAAATAATCTACCATTCTATTTAAATGTTCAGAAATGACAAATTTGGCTTACTTAACTATATCAGTTAGGTGTTTTATATTTGTAAACCGATCCATGTTTTGATTCTATTGTGTAATA
>NDGN011545147.1:0-13124 GCA_002564285.1 Tympanoctomys barrerae
AGTACTGGACTATGTTGGAATATTTTGCTGAATTCATGCACCTACAATATTTGGATGGCAATGAAATAACTATTCCTGACAATACTGAACAAAGAAAGATGATATAAATGAAGAACAATTTTATATCTGTATATACAAAATAGTTAGGAGAGATACATAGCTACTTTCTCTTAATTCAATAAGAAGAAAGATCTTTACTAATAATCTTTGGACAGGATATCATGTCTGCATCTTGTGCTATGAATGACTGCTACAAAGACAACCATATGCAATGTATTAATTGGTGTAACTCTCCTACCAACCTGTTTTGAAGCTGTCACATTGCAATTTTTTCCCAATAAAATTAAGAAAATAACTTAAAGCCAGATGTATGTACAGTACAAACTATCTTTCAAAATGAATGGAGAGGGGGCCGTACAGATGATTCAATAGAGTAAGCACTTCCATGGAAAGTGCAAGGGTCTGAATTCTATTCCCGGTTTAGAGAGAGAGAGAGAGAGAGAGAGAGAGAAATACTTCCATGACATGAATAACTAAAGAAATTCACCAGAACCAAACCAAAGAGCACTGAAAGATATTCTACAAAGAGCAAAATGACCACAACTCTAAGAATAACTATGGAAAGAAACCACCAAAGAAAGCAAGCAATTAAATACAGGGAAAGAATAGAGAATGAACACAAGGAATATAACATGACAAAGATAAGGCAAAACATATCAGTTTTAACCACCAATATAAATAGCATCATGCTATTTAATGTTGCAACTCAAGCTTGTAGAAAAAGAGGACCAATCCAAGCCCCCAAAAGGGAGGATATTTTAAAGATCAGAGAGCACAAATGAATGGAATGGAAACAAAATAAACAATGCAAAGAATTAATGAATCAAAGAATTGGTTCTTTGAAAGAACAAATAAAATTGATAAACCTCTACACAACCTTATCAAAAAATTGAAAGAAAAAAATTCAAACTTAAGCAATAAGAGTGTATATGATGCAATTACTATAGATCCTGTGGATACTGAAAAGATAATCAGTACTTTAAAAAAATTGCTCTCATAAGATAGAAAACAGAAGAAATGGAGAGATTCCTAGTTGCATATGAATTACTAAAACTGTATAAAAAGATAAAAATTCTGAATAATCTTAATATCAGTTAATGAAATTAAAAATGTCATCTAAACTTACCAACAAAGGAAAGCCCAGGTCATTATGGATTCACAGCAGAATTCTGCCAGAAATATAAAATTTAATCCAAATACTTCTCAAACTGTTCAATGAAGTTGAAAAGGAAACAATTTGCCCTAATACATTTTGGGAGGTAAGTATTTCACTGATACCAAATCCTTAGAAAAACCCAACCATAAATGAGAACTATAGGCCAAACTCCTATTAACATAGATTCAAATGTCAATAAAATACTAGCAAATAAAATGCATCTAATTTTCACAAGATTATACATCATGGCCAAGTGGGGGATTCATTCCATGGATGCAGGGAGGATTCAACATATGAAAATCAATAAATGTGATACACAATATCAACAGAGTCAAATAATTACATGAACATCTCAGTATGTGCAGAAAATTCTATTGCCAAAGTCCCATACATGGAAGGAGCTGAGCCCAGCAGCCAGTCCCAGCTGGTCAAGTTCAAGTTCAGTGGAAATACACCTAGTGAGCTGAGGCATACTGTTAGCTCAAGGGGCCCCAGGCTGAGTCCCAGACTTATAGGCAGATAATTGTGGCATGGAAGTGGCAGAAGGTAATTTGGGTGAATTAGCCTGCCTGGAAGACTCCTGGTATATGAAGGGGAGGAGCTCAGTTTGTGAATTTCACTAGCTGTTATTAGTATTGTTAATTGTACAACTGTAAATAGGATATGATTTTTGCCTTAACCACATGTTCTCCCTTGGGTAGTAATATTGGGATGTGCTTGGGTAAGAACCACACCAAAACCTACACACTGAACTTGAACTTGACCAGTTGGGCCTGGCTTCTGGGCTCATCTCCTTCCCATTGTTGGACTTTGGCAAGAGAATTTTCTGTGCATATTGAGATGATATGCCGGACAGTACAAAATGGAAATCAATCTCTCTCTCAATCAATAGAGAAGGCAAAATCTTGGGACATACACAAAGCAAGAATCTCTGACACAGAAGAGATACCTAAAGAATAGACTCTTTAGAGAGAGGTTCAGGTTGCGGTGATACAGCTACCTACTACCAAACTTTCATAAAGAAATATCACAGAAATCAAAATAAAGAGTTCTCGCAGAAACAAAAAATGACAAAACAAAGAAGGAAAATGCAATAGCAGACCCTGAGCCCACTCAGAACAAATCCAGGCAATACTAGCATAGAAGGAATTGCAAAAATGACCACAACTTCAAGAAAAACAATAGAAAGGAGCCACCATGCAGAGCAAGCAATCAAACTGAAGGGAAAGAGGGGAACCTACAGTAGGAAAATAACATGACAAACATAAGCCAATATATATAAATTATAGCCACCAATGTAAATAGATTCAATTCACTAATTAAAACAGATTGGCAGAGTGTATAAAGAAACCAAATCTAACAATATTCTGTATACAAAAACCACAATTAATCCAAAAAGAAATTCATAGGCTGAAAGTCAGGAGAAGGAAAACATTACTTCATGGACCAGTAGCTAGATAAAGCAAGGGTAGCAATTCTGTTCGCAGACAATCTGAACTTCAAACCAAAGAATGATCAAACTATACAAAGAAGGTCACTATGTACTGGTTAGGGGAAAACTTGAAGAGGAAGAGATTAGTGTTACAAATAAATATGCACACATCAAATCTAGAGTAAACAACTACAGAAAACCAATTTTAGGGGCCAGGGAGATGGCTCAGTAGAATAAGTGCTTCCCTGACAAGCAGAAGGGCCTGAGTTCAATCTCTGGTTTAAAAAAAAAAAAAACAAAAACAAAAACGACCACTTTTAAAGGACATGAAATGTCGAATAACCAATGACAATCTTTATTTTTTATTTTTTATTTTTTGAGGTACCAGGAATTGAACTCAGCATTTTCTTAGGTAAGTGCAGGGGCCAGGGTTTGATCCCTGGCACCCCATGCCCACCAGCCTCACTCCTGGGCACTCTGAGCCAGCAGTGGAGACTGAGCATGGTGGTGCATGCTGTAATCTCAGCACTAGGGTGGCAGAAATCAGGAGGATCAGTGAGACCCTGCACACACACACACACACACACACACACACACACACCTTAGAAAGAGCAACTGAAGAAACTCATGACCACCAAACCAGTTCTACAAAATATTCTTGTGTTTGAAAGAGAGGCAACAAACATTGCAACTTCAAGAACATCAACAGAAGGAACTTACCAAGCAAGGCAAGCAATTAAACAGAAAGTAAACCCAGGAGACTAACGACAGAAAAATAATATGACAAAGAGAAGTCAATGTGTATCAGTAATAAGCATCAATAAAATGGTCTCAATTTATCAAGCAAGGATTTGAGGTCGGTCTGGCTGTGACATCTGTCACCCTAGTGATCACCAGGTTTGATTTGGCTGATCTGGCTGACTAGGCAGGTGTTCCCTTCCTCCCTCAATGACCCATGTGCATCCGTCCCGAAGCTGCATGCTCATCAAAGAGGATGACCACCTCCGATAGAGAAAGACCATTCCTCGGTCAAGGGTATACGAGTCGCTGCGCTCCCCTGCTAGAACCTCCAAACAAGCTCTCAATTTACCAAGCAAAAGAAGCAGATTGTCAGAATGTATTAAGAAACAAGGTAAAACATTTAGCTACACACATGAAATACATTTAATTCAAAGTGAAATTCATAGATGAAAGTCATAGGATGGAAAACAATACTCCATGTGACATGAACCTAGAAAAAAAAAGCAGGGAGCTATTTTATTTGAAGGTAGAGTAAATTTCAAGCTAAGACTGATCAAAAGAAACTAAAAAGATCACTGCATACTTGTTATGGAAAAACTCCAAGAAGAAGAGATAAATATATGGGCTCCAAATAGCAACACACCCAACTTCATAAAACAAATATTAACAGACATGAAAAATCAAATAAGTACTAACACAGTTGTAATGGGATCTTAATCCCCACAATCACAAATTGACACCTCAACTTCACAAAAAAAATCAACAAAAAATATTAGAAGTAAATCAAATCTGTGAAAAAATGGGATTAGTAGATAGCTATAGATTGTTCAACCTCATGATATCAGAATATACATTCTTTTCAGCTGACATGGGACATTCTCCAAAATAGACCACATATTTGTTCATCAAACATGTGTAAGTAAATGCAAAGAATTGAAATGATCCCATGAAAATTATTGATCTATAGTGCAATCAAATTAGAACTCTATTTTTTTTTTTGAACTAGGGATTGAACTCAGGCTCTTGTGCTTGCCAGGGAAGCACTTATTCCACAGAGTCATCTCTTTGGCCCTCAAATTAGAACTTAATGGCAAAAGAAATGACAAAAACTCCATAAACACACAGAAATTGAATAACATCCCCACAAGCAATGCATTACATATGAAATTAAAGAACAATTTTTAAAGAACAAATTAAATGATATATACAATTGAATAGTAATACACAATGTGCCAGAACTTATGGGATGCAATGAAAGCAGTCCTCTGAGGGAAATTTACAGTGAGGAGTTTTCACTTAAGAAAAACAGAGTGAGCTCAATCTATTGTTGAATGTCACACTTGTAGAAAACTGAGAATAAGTCAACCCAAAGGCTCATACACAGGAAATTATAAAATTAGAGCAGAAATGAATGCAATTGAGACTAAGAAATAATAAAAACACCCATAAACCTGTTCATTTTTTCAAAGTCTAACAATTTATAAACAATTTAGCCAATTTTATCAAAAAAGGGAAAGAAAAGATTCAGATACATGCAGTAGAAATGGAAAGGGTGAAATAATATTGGATCCTGCATAAATAAAAAAGATCATGAATATATATTTAGAAAAGGCTTATTCTAATAAGAAAGAAAACACAGAAGAAATGCATAGATTTCTAGAAACGTATGAATTATGAAGTGGAATAATAAAGGTAAACTTCTAAATAAGCCAGTATCAGTCTATGAAATTCAAGAAGTAATTCAAAACCTACAAAGAAAAGACCACAAATTCACTACTGAATTCTAAAAAAGAAATCTAAAGAAGATCTAATACCATTGCTCTTCTAAATTTTTAATGAAATTGAAATAGAAGGAAGAATCCCAACGTCATTTCTGGAAACAAAAATTACCCTGATTCTCAAACCACAGAAAGCTCCAACCAGAAAAGAGTACAATAGGTTAATCTTCCAATCAACATAGAGGTAAAAATCTTCAACAAGTTATTGGCAAACAGAATGTATCAAGTCAGCAAGAAGATTATACCACTATCAAATAGGATCCATCACAGTGGTGCAGGAATGATTCAACCCACAGAAGTAAATAAATGTAATACATCTTATCAAGGACAAAAATCGTATGATTATCGCAACATACACAGAAAATACTTTTGATGAAGTCCAACACCCATTCATGATAACAGTTCTGCAGAAAATTGGAATAGACAGTTTTTATAGACAACTAATAAAAACCATGTATGACAAATCAACAACCAGTATCATACTAAATGGTCAAGCATTGAAAGGTACTTGAAAGGAAAGGAAAAATACAAGGATGTCTATTATTAATACTCCTATTCGATATAGCTCTAGAAATATTAGCAGAATAATTAGATCAGAGATGAATAAAAGGAATAGAACTAGGATAGGATGAAGTTAAACATAATACTCTACATAGAAGACACCAAAACCTTCACAAATTGAAATCACTTGTGTAGTTGGATAAAAATTAGCACTAAAAAGTCAGTGGTATTCCTGCACACAAATAACAAACTTACTGAAAGAACAATTAGGGAAGCAACAGTTTTTACAACACCATTGCAGAAAATTAAATACTTAGGAATAAATCTAACAATGGAAGTAAAATAACTTTACATTGCAAACTACAGTATCCTGAAAAGGAAGACTGAAGAGGATTTCAGAAAATGGAAAGATATGCCTTGAACTTGGGTAGGAAGATACAACACGCTAATAAGGGCCACAGTTCTGAAACTGTTATATAGATTTAATGCAATTGAGATAAAAATAAAATTAGTTTATCTCACAGATCTAGCCAAAATATTCCTAAAATTTGTATGGAAGTAGAAAAGACCTAGAATAGCAAAAGCAATCCTGGGCAACAAAGACAAGGCAGGTGACATCCCAATCTCTCACTTGAAATGATACTACAGAGCTACTGTGATAAAAAGCAGCATGGTGCCAGCAAAAAACAAACCCTAGGATCAATGTAATAGCTTAAGAGAGACAGAAACAACTCCACTCATCAACCTCATCTTTGTCATTTTCTCTTTCATTGGAAGAAACAGCCTCACCTCTTTAATACACGGTGCTGAGAAAATTAGCTATCCACATCCCAAGGACTATAGCTATATCCATATGTATTATCATGCACTAAACTAAAATCAAAATACATTAAAGATATAAATATTAAAACATGAACATTAAATCTGTTGAAAGATAAAATAGGTAGATTTAAAAACATAGGACTAGGCAAAGATTTGATGAACAAAGCACCAATTATATAAGAAATAGTACAAAGAATCGACTGGCATCTCCTTTTATTAAAATGCTTTTGTATACCAAAAGAAATCAGCAACAGATTGAAATACAAACCATAATGTGGGAAAACTTTTAGCCAGTTATTCCTCAAAGGCTTAATATCTAAAACATATAAAGAGGGCTGGCGAGATAACTTAGTGGTCTAAGTGTATGCCTGGCAAGTGCAAGGAGGGTTTGATCCCTAGTACCTCATGCTGTGCTACCGTGCTGGCTATGGAAACCAGGCATTTTTGCCTGAAATCCCAGCACAAATGGGGAAGCCAGTTGTGTATCAAGCAGGCATGAATACAGAACAAGGGTTTTTCCTATAGGAGGCTGTGTTAGTGACTCTCCCTGGCTTTTTCAATGTGATTGATACCTATTTAGAATATCAATTCCTGATGTCTGTCCCTAGAGAAGTCTGCAGCTGCATTTGTTTAATCTTTTGTCTTGAGATCTGGCCCACAGCAGTAATGCCTGTCTCTTACAGCTTAGAACAAGTTTTAAAGCCTGATCATTTCACTAAAATGAACAGAAATCCAATGAGACAATTATGTATCATAGTTAATAAATTTACATATGTTTATTGCATTTTTACAATTCTTATTAATGCTATTATTTACAAATTTAAGCTAAATACCTGTCAATGGGAAATTTGCTGAATTTAGCAAATTCAAAGCAAGCCATGCAATCTATTTGTAAAATTACTGATTGCAAACACTCTGAATTGGTACAAAAAGAGCTGTGGGTTGTGCTAATTATCTACTCAGAAAGTCTCTTAGATGAGGTCCTCCGTTCTATTAGCTCCTGTTCTCTCTGATTCTATGAATCAGACTAGCCAGGCTCAAAGTACAACTTTGATAATAGGAGAAAAGTACTTGCTGTGGATAGAGCTAAAACATTGATGATTTTCACTGATGCCATGTTTTCTCTGGGATCAATAGGGTGCTTTTTTCAATACTTTTTATTTTATTTTATTTTATTTTTTTGTGGAACTGGGGATTGAACTCAGGCCCTTGCGCTTGCCAGGCAAGCATTTATTTTACTGAGCTAACTCCCTGGCCCCTTTTTTCAATATTTATACACATGTTTTTCATTCATTTATTGTTCATTTATTGACTACTTGAGGAACATTTTTAGGTTTTCTAACTGGATATAGGAGACACTTCTAATCTATGTGGTGCACATTAAAAAAACATTTGTTTTTTATTGTAATCTATCTCAACTTGACTCACTCATTGGTTTACTTACTGAACTTTAAATATCTCCTATATGATGGAACTTGTGCCAGGCACTGATGAAGAATAAAACACAGCCTATGTTTTAGCAGAAAGTTCAAGGATTAAAAAGGCATATGAAAAGGTGCTACAAAATAGTGAGACAATTTCTTTTTTTTTTCTTTTCTTTTTTTTTTTTTTTGAGTGCTGGAGATAGAATTCAGGACCTTATTTATACTCACCAGGCAAGCACTTATATCACTGAGATATCTCCCCAGCCAAATGTTTTGACATATCATGAAAGCATGCTGTAGCTTTCTTTGATCTCCACTAGTTTAAATTTAAGCGGCTCTGGAACAGAGAAGGGAGGATGAGGTGCAAATATCCAACTCTGACTTATTTTATGAAAATGTACATTATCCCAAATAAAGATATGGACTTTAACACAGACCATTTCATATCAGTAAGCCACATCTCTATATCTCCTCACCCAGAGGTTGCTGCTTTCTTAGTAATCCCACTCAGACCTAATATTTACAATCCCATGAGAAATGCAAAATTGCTTTGTAGAATTAGATCTGTGAATTTTTAGTCTAATTAAGTTTTCCTTGACACTATTTCTAGTGATACTAAACTTACTTCAGTTTACCCTAATGCCAAAGGCTGAGGAGCTATCCAACTCTTCTATGACTTTTACTATACGGCATAAAAAATGATAAGAAGACAAGAGAATAAAGACATGAATATTAAAAGACAAAAACCTGGTAGCCACTCATGGTGCCAGATTTAATTGATCATGAGTTATAATTTGCTCAGAAAAGTCAAGGAGAATGTGCTAGTGTGTCTGGGCTGACAACTGAACTGCTTATGTGTCACAGGCATAAGAAATACCTACCATGTTTTCATGTCAAGTTTCTAGCAGGATCAGCACTTTGAACTTACTCTCCAGAGAGAGTAAGAGTGGTATAGTACAGAATTTAATCATTTTAAAATTCTTGTTGGATATAACATTTTCTTCCTTCTGGGTATAGTTGGGAATTATGTACCATTATTGTGTAATAACTACTAAAAAGAACAGAACAGTAATAATTCTTTTGAATTTCAGTACTTCAAAGTCGCACTCCTTCCTGCTGCTGTTAGAGATACATGCTCATTAGCAGCCTGTGTCCTCATTGTGTAGCATCGCCTTTTATGCCCAAGAGGTCCCAAAGGAGTGCATCAACGGCTGTTGACTTTAAACTACTGACACAGCAAATGACATTCATCTGTTAAAAACAGAAGGTTGAGAGACTGGTACAAGGTCAGTTTGTCTTCAGAACGTCCATATGCATTCTTTGCTGTCAACTGGCTTCCATTTTCTGCTGGAGACAGATTAGAAGCCTTGCTTATAAGTTCCCAGTAATTAGAAAAATAAATCATTGCTCAACCATTTTCAATTCTTATTGATTTCAATAAACATTATTCAAGAAATTTCAAAAATGGTATATTTATAAATTCTGCAAAAAAATTGTCTCTTGATGTTTGAAGTTATCTGCTTCACTCGTTTAAATAACATTTCTTATTTGAAGGACAGTAATATTAATTAAATGCAAAAAATGGTAATTATGCAGAATGGAAATTATTTTATTTTATCTCTACAAGACTAATTTTAAAATAATTTTAATAAATTCCAGGAGTATAAAAGCCTAAAGATTTCTCTGTTATCTGAATTAACTCTTTTTAGTCTCTCAGATTTCCTTAGTGCTACTAGTTTACATAGCCATTGGCTAAAATCTAGACATTTTGAGTAAAAAGATCACTGAATATGCTTTTCAGATATTCTTCATTTGCTCAGTATTTATTTTTTATCTTTTCAAAAGAATCAAACTTTGGTAAGTTAGGTCATAAACATAGCTATGCTCCAAAGTAAAATGTTTGTTGGACAAAAATCACTTGAAAATTTTAGCATATAAGCCTATTCTGAGGATAGTAATTTTATCTTAAGTGTCCTTTGGTAAAAAATACAGTACAGATCTTAAATATTTATTAAATAAATGAAACAAAATAATGTTTTTTTTCTGTCTAACATAATAATACTAGCACATAGCTTTTGGGTAAAGCAGTGCATTAATGTCTGTGGGAATTGTTTCTATGAGCCTGACCTGTAACAAATTCTGCAGTTGCTTGTGTCCTTTATACAAAATAATATAGTTTTCCATATGTCCCACATATGCCTTCCTACATATTGTAAGTCATTTCTAAGTTGCCTATTATAATGTAAATTCTCTGTACATTATTGTTAGTTATGTTGCTTAGGGAATAATAACAAAATAATCTGTATATTCAGCACAGACACTAGTTTTTCTGAGTATTTTCCCATCTATAGTTGTTGAATTCCACATATGTGGAATATATGGATACAGAAGGCCAACTTCACTTTTTGTGCCTAACACTAAGACAAGTTGAAGTATATTAATTATTTTAATTCTTGTAACATATTCAATTACATCTGGGCTATCATTATCCTCATTTTATAGATGAAAAATTTGAAGTACCAACAAACTAAATTACTTTCACAAGAGACATACAGCTACTAAAATGTGTAGCCAGGAACTAAATTATACAATCTAGGTTCAATCCTCCCAACTAATCGTGATGCTCTCTTACCTTGGAAAATTGGATAATGTATCAAAAACTGAAGTATAGTCTAAGCATTTTTCATAATGGCTTGTTGTCCATTAAAAAGTTGTCTTGTGAGACTAGGTTGTTAGGTTGTTCTTATAATCTTAAAATAATATTAAAATAAATCAAGTAATTCAAAATGGGAGAAGCAAACACAGCTAAATTTGAAAATTTAACCTGAAGGATAACTTTTTTAGGTTGACCCAAATATTTGTCGAAAAAAGGATATGGAGTCAGTCTGTAACTCTGCACATAGTTTTTAATCTAGGGAATGAGCCATCCTGGGAGCAGTTCTACTGGCCCTGAGGGAAAGAACCAACACTGTAGATGAAAGACTCCAAGGATAAACTCCTCACATATTTTCTCTCAACCTGGAAGAGGAAACTCTCATCTTGTATTTTGTGTCACACAGGAAAGCCACGGATTTCAACCAGAGAAAAGAAAAGGCAACGACACAACAACAGGCACACCTTATCATTCTCTCAAATTCCAGGGACTTTTGGGCCCTTGCAGCATCCTGCCTATGACTTGCAGTCTGCCATGTACAGCTTACCAACTCTCAGGGAAGGAGCCTTACAAAGAACAGTAGCAGCAGATTGTTATGGCTAAAAGGAGTAACTAATCCTGAAGAGGCACATAACATTTGTCAGGAACTTTACAACTTTTCCAAAGGCAACATTGCAACTATACAAGCAAAACTTTCTGGGTAATGAACTGAAATTTATAAAAATTAAATAAATTTCCCAAAGTTACACTTCTATGTAGTGGTACAAACCCAGGTTAGTTAGCTCCAGAGCCTGCTCTCCTAAAAGTAGAAGTCTGGTGGAAGCACTTAGCCATGTACTTTATGAATTCACATACTAACAATTCTGCTATGACTTCTACGAATACCCTGAAGAGTGGTCCATTGGCTAAAGTGAGATTATATGAGAAGCAGAATTTCTGCTTGAAATTATAGGGAAATATGTCAGCAAGGTTTGTGTAGAGTTATGCACATTCATTATTTCTATAGGTTGATGAAGCCTTGAAGTATTAGAATAAGAGACATTTAATACATTTTGCATCTGGAGGAAAAATTATATGAACACTAACAGAAACCAATCAATTTCACTGTATGCACACAGGATTTCAGTAGAGAAATAACAACATAGGCAGCAACATGAACAATATGATTCATCTATGTTAAGGATATAGATCTAAAGATAAAGAATGAAAAACTTAGTTTAACAGTTTAACTCAGTTTAAACTTAGTCTAATCAAGATAATCTGTTTAAAAATTAGCTTTCCACATGCTAAAAACTAAAACAAGACCCATGCTTATCACCATGGACTAAGCAAAAATCAAAATGGATCAAAGGTATAAATATTAAACTCAAAAGCTAAATCTGCTGGAAGACAAACTAAGTAAAATCCTTTTATTTTTTAAGGAGAATAAAAAATAGTAAAACAAATATTAGAAACAATAGAGAGTTTCACTGAATAAAATGATAGGTATTCAACAATGTTATGTTTTATATCCTTGTCTTCAAATTAGTTGTTCAGATTACAAGGCATACGCATGCAATATTTTTCAAAATAAATTAAAAAGAAAAAAATAAGGATTAACTGTTTAAAAATATGTGTGTATACACAGGAAAGCCTGGGTAATTATACTGCTGATTTCTGCTGGGCTATTGATAGAATTCTTGAAGGCATGGGTATAAGATAAGACTTGATGAACAAAAGTTGCGTGGTAAATACTATAAAGAATCAGCAACTGGAATCTCATCTTTTTTTTTTTTTGAAGGAAAGGTTTATTTATCTCATAGTTACTGGAGGTTTTAGTCCATACTCAGCTGGCTTCAAGGCAAGGCAGCATATGGCAGGGAGCAACCTTTCATGGAGGCGGCAAAGAGCATGAGAGTAAAAGGGAGAGCTAGTACCAACAATGGCTACAGAGAGCAAGTCTGTCTCCCTCAAGTTGCATTCAAGCTATCTGCCTCAGACTGGGTATAGAACTCACACCCATAAATAATGCCAGTGCATCATGAGTTAATCACAAAATCTAGACGTCCACCCCAGGACTGCATGAGGCTTTGGGGAGACAACTAGACACATACCATAACACAATGCTATTATCACATGTAAATATGACATTTAACTTGCCTATTGATTTTTTTTGAAGAGATGGAATATACACTGTATAATATATCTGAAACATTATCAAAAATTCTGACACTATCACTATACACTTTATGTGTAGCAGTACAAACAGGAACTATTGATCAGTCACAGTACATTCTCCAAGCTGAATTTTACATGTTCTTGTGGCTGCCATCAGAACAAATTTATTATCTTCATTTCAGATTAGTACATTGTGAGAGGTATGATTCTATGTTCAATCTTCTGCATATGGATAGCCAGTGTTACCAGCACCACTTGGTAAAGACCAAATCTTTCCTTCAGCATTAGATTGTGACCCCTTTGTCAAAGATCAGGCAGCTAAGTGTGTGAGTTGGTTCTGCATGTAGCTTTCTTTCTTTTTTTTCTCCATAATTTTATTGAGAAACAAATAGCAATGAGA
>NDGN011545149.1:6146-18296 GCA_002564285.1 Tympanoctomys barrerae
CTCAGGCCCTTGCACTTGCCAGGGAAGCGCTTATTCCACTGAGCCATCTCCCCAGCCCCCCTTGTTGCAATCCTTAAGCTGAAGTATTACAGCTTTAAACCTCCCAAGACAGAATCTTTAAAAAATGAGCTTTCATGTTCACTGACATACAATTGAAGCAGACATAAATAGCTTCGTGGGATTGGGGAGAGGCACAGCTCCACAGAACACTGCTTGCCGAGCATGTGTGGGACCTTGGGCTCTATTCTCAGTATTGTGAAACTTCAAAATTCACCTGTCTCTGTAAGACATGAAAATAACTCAGAGATTTTGAGTACTTTTATCTTTGCTTATAACATAACCAGTACACCTTTATGTAATTCATACTTTAAAAACCACTTAACAATTATCTGGCAAAATTATTTAAAATTTTACAAAGAAACACTGATTTTAGCATATTACCCATCAGACACGAATGTTGAGTTGAGCAGGCATGGCTCTGATCCTTTTCTTACAGAAGAACACACAGAGCTACAGAGGTTGAGTCACTTGTCCAATGGTAAGTTCGAGAGCCAGAATCAGATTTTAACATAGAATTTTTGAGTTCACTATCTTTCAAATCTTAACTCATAACCATAGTTCCCTCGATTGGCTGTGTGATTTAGTGCCACTCACACTGCGGAGCTCTAAGCACCCCTGCAAAGCACAGCTGTCACACGCTTCCCAGGCCTCCCTATTTCTCCACCTTCCTACCTCCTCACCTATGGAGCTAACCCCACACAGGAGTGCACAGCCAGCTTGAACTAAGAGTTCATCCAACGCCTCAGCTCAGTTCTTGGCTGTGAGTGCCTAGGAATCAGTCATAACCTTAGACTCCCTGGCTCTTTCAACAATGTCTGTCATAAGATATTTGCATAAAAGAAAATGAGGAAATGCAACATGAACATAGTCTTTTTTTTCCATTAAGGAGCTGCTTGAAAATGATCAGATTACATCATTGTCAAGTGCAAGATCCAGCAGATGATTAATAGGGAGACCGATACCCTTAATCCTAAATTACTTCCTTCTATTGACAGTGTAGGACCGCACACACAGGCTTCCCTTCCTTCTTGGAGACAGCATTGTACCAATACTTGGATAAATTAATAGAAGAATATACTGGGCCTGTGAATAAAAGGATAGATGTACAATACTGATCGAGCATCTACAATACCTTGTGAGCCTAAGCCTTCAGTGATACTGTAAGGGCTACGTAAATTCGAGAGCATATGTCCAGTCGATAAGACTACCAAGTACTCATTAAAGATAATAGAATGTTCTGTAAAAACACAAATAATGGGTTTTCATTGATGCAAGTAGAATAATCAGAAGAGAAAATTAGACAGATAGATCTTATACTTACAAAATCCTTCCAGTGCCTTAAGAAATGGTATCAATTATATAACTATTGGTGGGCTAGGGATATTTATTTATTTATTTATTTGTTTGTTTTTGGCAAATGTGGCAGATTGTTCTATTCCATATAATTTATAAAGCAAATCCGATGTAAGAATTCCAGGCAATCTTTCCAGAGTGGTTCAGCAAGGAATCTCCTGAAGCATCACTCTGCAGGCACTGCTACCTTCTTTTCTCCACCAAGGACAGGAGAGGCTACTGCTGGGGCATCGGGCACATGCTCAGCCACACACGTGCACAACGTGACGGACTCGACACAAGAGAGATCGAGCACCATGAAGAAAGATCTTGAAATCATGTAAACATTCCTCATCCAGGCAATGGTTAAGGTGGTATCCAAACTTCCAAAATAAATGACTCTTACAGATGGGAAGCCTATGCTCTATATTATATTTTTGTACACTGTAGTTTTAAAAGACCTGCCTTTATCAAAGTTATACATCTACATGTAGCATCAGTACAAAATGATGTGTTTTTTTTCTATTCGATAACAGTATCAGCTTAAAATATTTATAGAACAGGTAAATTTTTATTTTATAATTGTTTCTAATTCTTTTGTCTTGGAGACAATACATAGGGGTAGAACCCAAAAACATGGTCACAAAAAGAAAGATGAATTATTAAAATTCAACTTCACTGAGCTGATTGAGCTGAGACAATTAAAATGGACATCCCTCAATGCTTTCTGGGCCATATTATACATGGTGACAGCTGAATGTGCACAGATTGTGCCTAGGGTGACGTGCAAGGATCAGCTCCGACCCTTTGAAGTTCATTTGCTATTGGGTTCATGAAATACAGCATTACCTATAAGGCTGCAGATGGAAATTTGCTTTATCTCTTTCAGAAATAAGATTTTTCCTGTGTGTACTTTACATTCATGTCGGTAGAGCGGAAAGATAGGAAAGCCATCCCTACGCGAGTGAGCTCCTGGAGATGCGGATCCTATGTCCAGCACAAATTAAATGAAAAAATAAGGAGGCACATCTACACACGTCGTATTTCTCTTTCAAGAAATTGACTGAGTCACTCACAGGTCCTGAATGTGAATCACAACTGTGATAGCTCGAAGCGCAGGAGGGTCAGAAGGGCTTATTTAACCATCTTCCCAGCAGCCCACCCTCAAAAGCTGGGGCCACCTTTTGTTAGAAGTTGATGCAGTTCCCTTCTTCATTCCAAAGCTAACAGCATATATACTGATTCTTTTCTTTTTTCTTATAGAAGTAAATAGGATGGGAATATTGCAGACAGGGGTGTTTTCCTGGGTAAAAGGAAAAATGTCTGAACTAGGCTATGTATCATGGGGGCCACAGAAGGACTCTAGGAAAGCAGGCACTCGGAGGCAGCGTCTCTGGAACCCAGGCCCATAACGAACACATCTCAGACTTTGCTCCCTGGATTCTCATCTTTAAAATTCAAATAGGTCATTCTCCTTCATCAGACTCTTTCCTGTTATTATCGTTCAAGCTACTGTAAATAGAGCATTGTATTTGTAAAGCCATGTGTATTCCCCAATATCAAATGCAATTCCTAGGGTTTGAGGGGAAATTCAGGATATATTATGAGACTGAAGCTGTTATTTAAATCATTCCCACCTGTCGGCTTGATGGTAGCACGTAAAATTCAATAAAAACAATGAAGCTAATAAAAAGCGGACTTAATGATACCATTAGCAGCCTCACCATGTGGTAAAGTGCTGAGGATAAATATATATCGTGTCATTTTCACTGGTTACCAAATGCTTTTCATCAACAATGTGAGTCAGAGGAGAAAAAAAATTTGAGCTGAAAACAACTCCAGTCTCGTTAGTAAAAGTAATTACTTTTTTTATTGATAATGTTATCTACGACAAAATGTGCCTCAAACTGAGATGTATAATTAATGGTGCATCCTAGTCCTACGGTAAAACTTTAAAAAGACAGTAGGCAAGATGCTTTCATAATCAATCATTTCTCTTTCGCAGCTCTTATGCTGGCAGCTTCTGACACTATAGATTTGTAGCAAAATGTACAGATCTCTCTCTCTCTCTCTCTCTCTCTCTCTCTCTCTCTGTATCTCTGCCTCTGTCTCTCTCTCTGTCTCTGTCTCTCTCTCTGTCTCTCCTCTCCCCCTATGGAAACTCATGATAGCATTTCTGCAATCCAGGAGTCCCAGAATTTTTACAAAGTTATCTGAATGACTGAAAATTGTAATGCCCCATCTCTTCATGCATAGTCCCTGTGTGTGGACAGGAAGTAAACACACAAGCTAACTTCTCACGTGACACTTGTGTAAGCATTACTTCACAGGTATGGAATGATGGCTAAGGCTATGGATTTTATTTTTCAGCATAAACTTTAATTCATGTCTGTATGGAAAAGTTAACAATGTATTACAAAATTATGTTTTGGCAAAATTTTTCTGCCACTTCATTTGATTTCAGAAATATTTTGTATTTTTATTATAGCACCAGAATGTCAATGCCTTAAGAATAAGATTTCTGTCTCACTAAACTGTATCTTCTACAGCCTTGAGTGTGATAGTAAAAATGGAATCTCAATCAATGTTTTGAAATAAGCAAACCTCCTATTCAATACATAGTAGCTCTTTAATTTGTGCACTATTTAATTTATTTCTCTAAAATAATGTAATATGTTTTTGTTTTGCATGCGTATTACTGATATTGCACACGCCACACATTTCAAAAAAAATAATTCAAACAATAAAATTAATGAATCACTTTAAAAAATCTTTAAAAGACATTTACTGAAGGAAATTTTCTCAGTTACTAGAGACACCATATTGCAGAAGCTTTTAGATTTTTGGTTCCTCATGTAGGAGACAGGTATTATAAGTATTAGAGGCAGGAGCCCCAAGTACACCCATGCTTTCTCTGTCTGCAGTCTCTGCTTAGATTTAGCCCTCAGTAGCCAATCCGTTTTAAGGAGCTGGGTTGCGTCGCACACCCGCAGTGCCGGCCTCCAGCCTAGGGTGAGGCGGTGCACCAGTGCATGCATCTGGTTTCAGAACCCACAGTGCATCAGTCGTGTTTGTACCTAGGTTCAACATGGAGCTACCTCTGCTATCCGTCTTACTCCTGCACCTTTGCCTTTTACTGTGTTTGCAGACTTGACTCTGCTGACCAATGGGGCAGGGTGTAGACCCACCCTGAAGTACCAGGGTGGGTCTGTGTCACTCTGATGACCTAGTATTTAACTTCCTACTGCAAATAAAAATTAGAAAAAAATAAGACAAAAAGATTTCCAAAATAAATAAATGTTTTTCAAATGGAAGTACTAGCCACATAATCTGAAAAACAAAATCAAGTTATTATTAAAAGGGAATCTACATTAGGATTGCATTCTTCTAGACATTTAGGAAAATTGAAGCGCTGTTCTCTAGTATATTATATATACTTTCATCTTTACCTTCCTTTAATTTAGCAGTAGTACATTGCTTGTAAAAGTTATTCAAATGCAATAAAGGCAACACATAGGATCATATAGAGAATTTAATACATTGTAATTTTTGTCAAAATGTGTATTGATATGTCATCAATTTATATCCATAAGTGAATATTCCTTACACAGTTCAGCCAAAGCCGTTATTCCCAGAGCCTTCACTTTGTTGTAAGCTCTAACTGAGCGCCAGTGGTAAGCAGTCCTTGTGATTGATAACTCTCTTAGACCCGAGTAGAAGTCAACGTTCCCAGTTTGCTGATGAAGCTCTTGCCAACAGGCCAAAACGTAACTTCACAATTCAGGGCGAAGGAGCGAACATTATTTTGCTTATCTTTTACTTCCATTTTTATTTTAGGAAAGAAAAGAATGTATTTTTAATAAACGTTTACATGCGGCAAGAGATACATTCCTACTCAGTGCGTCATGGATCGCCATGTTTCATTCACTAAAAAATTGCCAAGAGTATTAAACTTCAATATACGGGCACTGAGCAGTGTTCCTAACTGTGTAAATACATTACATTTGGACATGCTGAACTGCTGACCTTCCCTACAAGGGAGATGCTGCTAAACTGTCAGTTAATCACAAAGCCGCTCCACAAAGGGCTACCCAGAAGCAGCAGGCAATTCCAAAGAGCAATTTCAACGTGGAATTGCCCAAGTATACAAGGCCGACGACTCCCGATGATGGCATATTTTATTTCTAGGTAATAAGAGAAAGAAAAACTATTTTCTTTGCTTCTGTACCAGATGGCAACCCAGAGGAAACAAACGCACACGAAAATAAAAGTGCATCCTTTCTCTGATTGGTCAGTGGAGTTTTCAAATGACTTTCCACTTAAGACAGTTTCACATTTATGCCATTTTTAAAAATGCATACAGTGTCTGAAGAAGCATTACGTGAACGCTAACGCGGGGCAGGCTGCACAGCAGCAGTGGACTGACCCAACCCTAGCTTGCTACGGAAGCACGAAGCTGACTTAAGTGGCTTCTGCCACTAGAGGCTGTCATTACCCCGGCCCAAGTTCAGCAACCCCAGAGCAGCCAATGGCCCTTCCCCGTGATGCTAATATTCCTCGGAAAGGGAGCCACAAACAGCCTTAGCAACCAGGAACACAGTTCTTACACTTATTAATGTTTTTAAAACGCAGCATGTATGCAAGTGCTGAACACCAATCTGCTGTGCTTTCAATAAAAGACAAGAAGTAAACATAAGAAAGGCTCTACTTTCTCAGGGAATAAATTAGTCCTATGACCATAGTCCTAAAAGTGTGTACTCTCTCCAAAATAACACCCAGGATAATGTCAGAATCTAAACAGCTTATAGGATTGACCTGTTCTTAGTAAAAATTAACAACAAAATGTTAAAAAGAGGGATTTTACATTTATCTAGTTTCTTGTGTTCTCTATTAGCTTCCTAGTTTTTAAATGTTTAAAAAATGTCTTAGGAAGTTCACATTTACTTATGTGTTTGAAGTGTTGCTTTACAATTCTGGTTCCAACAGCAGCCATTACATGTGCTTGCCTTATTTTTGAAAAAGTAATGTCCTAGTAGAGCAGTGGGCCATGACTACTGCTTTAGTATGCTGTAAGAGTAACTAATTTGTTTTGCTAAATTGCCATCTTGTGTATTGCTTATAATCTTCTAACTGGCAAAAGCCATGGTCTTCTTGGCCCAAAAGAGACAATCTTGCTCAAAAATGTGTTCTTTGTTCTAAAAACAAATGTTAATTTTTGCACACTGCATTCAAAACTTTTTACAGTTTTGAATGTGTAAATTAGAAATTCTAAATCTGTTACTAAACTAAAATTTAAAAAAATGTGTATGACGCCCAGATTCTACCTGTTATACCTTTGTTTATTCATCTTATACTACATGAAGAAGGGGGAAAATTCATCTGGGATAGGAATTAGAGGAAGTGGGAGGAAGCTTTCATCGTCCAGGCCAGTGGGTTGGAGCTGCCTGGCCAAGTGGTCTAGAATTGGACACGTCACTGACTGAGATTTCAGCTTCCCTGAGTATTAAATTCACCAAGCACAAGAATGACATAATAACATATCTAACTAAAAACACTGGTGAGAATATAAAAGATATCATGATGAACTCACTTTATATATTGACTCTAAACTCACATCAATACTTAGCTAAAAAGCCTACATTCTCCTCCCAAAGTGTAAAATTAATTCATTTAGACAGAAGGATATTTAGCAGACTTGCTGAAAATTTCATGGCAGATTTCTTCCAAGTAAACAACATTTACTACAGCCAGAAATAAAATATCCATGTCTTAAATGCTTTATAATAGGATTTTAAAAATAGCAAATAATAAGTAATTTATTGTTTGATACTTAGGAGCCTCAAAAGTTGTCTCAGTGTAATACAGAAAAAATACATTGCAATTTCTGAAGGCCCAAATTAATCACGTAAATCTTAAGACATTCATGTGAAATTAATATATATTTACAACTAAGACGTACTTACACTTGTCAAAGACTAAGACATAGATGACATTAAAATGGATACTTCCAAATAAGCAATGTTAATTCAACCAAATTATATTCACGGTATAAATTACAATTATAAGTGACATATTCTTAATCCTTATCAATATACAGTATTATAAAGATGTAGTACTCAGTGCCACTGACAATGCTGGGTACCATGATGCCCTTAAATAAGATTATATGGGGACTTCTTCCAAAGGTCATGCTTTGGATCTCAAAGGGAATATTTATCTAGAGTCTAACAATTTTGACATGTTTGTAATCTTTACTAAAAAGCAATCGATACCAAAGTTAGGCTAAGTTTTATTCTGCTTTGTGGTGATGGAATTGCAGGCACAGGCCACAAGCTGTGCTGCTAGAGTTCAAGCAATCTTTCTTAAGTTTTAGGAAAGAAAAGTGGATGTTAAAGAGGGGAAATAGAAGAACACCATGATTTTAACTAATACAAATGGTGGATATTCAAAGCTTATCAATTGTTTTGAAATTCTCTTTTTCAGAGATAATTTTAGAAATAGTGCTCCATATAGTTGAATAACTTTCCCTTTTTCTTTTAGAGAAAGATCAGATGACATTACTAGAATTCATGACCATGTTTCCCTTCAAATCTACAACGCACTTGAGAAGTCTAATATATATCATTCTCTCAAAAAACTCACCTCAGATACAACTGTGGAGACATTAATTCCATGTGGGACAAAGATTTGCAACATTGGAAATGGTTTATAAAACAATATCGCTAAAGCTCATACAACAGTAAGTCATTGAGCTTGATATCACTTACCATAAAAGAACACCAACTAAATGTTTTTAAATAAAAAATCACATAAAGCTACTAATGAAATTTCAAAATATCAAGGCATGTTATAAGTTAGAAAGCAGCTACCACGTGAGCTATTTTTCCTCTTTGCCCTCCTACATAGACAGAGACTTCTGTGACTACAACACCTTAAAGCACTGTACAGTCATCTTTTCACTTGTTGCGGTTCAATATGTACTGCAAATATGGCTTTCAATATGGGAAATTGGTGTCCGTTGCCATGGCACTGATCGTAAGCACTGAGATTTCCCATGGAACACACAATGCTCTTGAAAAGACGGTCTCATTCCCTCGCCTTCTCCCTGGCCTTAACACCAATGATCAGTTTCAGCTATTTCCTTGATTAGCACAAGCTCCGTTACCCACACATGCACACTGCGGTACTGCTAAGTTTTAAAGACCCATTTGGATGACCAAAAAAAAAAAAAAAAAGAAGTCAAAATCAAGTCAGACATTTAAAAGAAGTACAGGCAAGAGATGTTGAGAGGGGGACACAGACTATCAAATAATCATCGGTTGCTACATTCTGTATGAACATTATAAAGATAAAAATGCAGAAAAGGGTAATTTTATTAGAAACCCAAAAGGGTGATCTTATAGAAAACCTATGAACAAGTTCCACAGTGAAATGGGCTCTGGTCCATATTTCCACTTTACCAAGAAATACTAATCTTGGAACAGGTTGTGAACTAGTTCTCCTTCTCTTCACCGTCTGCTTTCAGTGTCTTCTCTACTCCGCTTGAGGTTGTGTCTAGCTCGCCTCTCCTGCAGAAAGTTTATCTACTGCTAAAAGAATGCTTCCGTCACCAGACCTTGAGCAGGAAGAACTTTCACACAGTACTTGAAATAAACTCTAGGACTTCAGCTCAGCAGTGTACACAACCAGGATCTTCTGGGATCAAATGCTTTTCAAATAACAGATTAAATATGGTACCAATTAATAAATTAGTAAATTCACTAATTTGCTCATCTCTACTGTCTTCATTTCAAACGAATAGGTAAGTCTATAAAGTTTCTTTAGGAAACCTTTTTATTTTTTTTATTTTATTTTATTTATTTATTTTTTTTTAGGAAAAATTTTTAATAGGTGTTTTAAATACATTAAAATTTATCTGGCTTGACAACTATTAATAGATTGGAGTTTATCAGGGGACAGATGGGTTTTGTTTCAATTGTAGATCACTTTTCCTGGTGAGTACCCAGATAATATTGCAGACCACAAATAAATCCTCAAGAAACAAGATACGTTATATACACATTTATATTTTTGTTCTCTGTTTTCAGAAGCAGACCTATAAAATGGCCAAGGTAGGTATTTCAATAAAATGGTTGATGAATATAAGATATATTTTAAGTTACTCTGAAAATTAACTGTTTTTCCTAATAAACACTTCTGAAACAATGTACCCAGATAACTTCCATGATTAAAATTTTAGTGGCATTTGGTAGACAGCTAACAATTCCTCCCATTATAACAGCAGCATGTAATAAGGAGCCAGGAATCCTAAGTATGTTTTATTTCTTTTTCTTTTCTTCTTTATTTTTCCACACACTATTACTTTCATAGTTCCGTATCAGACATGGCAACAGTAATGAGAAAGCCTAAACATGTAATGAAAATCTTTCTGTATTCTACAGCTGGTTGTCAAGCTGTTAAGCTAATTTTCAAAGGATTTTTTCAATAGAATAGCTGTCTCAAGGAGGCATTTTTCAATTGTCCTGAGTAACTTCTCCTATTTGTCCTATATGATAAGGCCTGCACATGGACTAAAATAATATTATCAAAGAGGATGACTTCCTCATAGTACAAACATATTCAATATTTCTTCAACTGAAAAGACTTCTTCTGCCCAGCAACACTTTCACCCACAGCTACTACAAATGTATGGACTGAATACATAAAAGGCTCACTGAAACTACCTTGCAGGAAATGAATTTGTTTTTACAGTAACACCAGAATGAAAGAAGCAGACACTGCTGTGAAGTCGGCTAAGTTATGACACAATCAAGGCAACACATTATTGCAGAGGGCCTCTGCCTGTGTGGCTACATCATGAGAGAAGCCATCAGAACTTTAGTATTGTAGGTATACTGCACTTCTTGAGTCACATGTCACATGTCTCTACAAGGTACAGTGGCCCTTCAGCCTTACCTGCACATTTGGTCCTGGTGATCAGCGGAGGTCCTGGCAACCCTGTTCCACCTTCCCCAGGTCTGGTAAGGAGGACACGGATCTCATATTCAGTGTCTGGATCTAAATGCCATAATTTGTAAGTTGGAGCGTTGACCGCATGGGTTTCCGTCCAGGATCCTGACGTCATCCGATATTCCACCTCTTTCAGGATAATGGGCCCATCACCAATGATGGAGTTGGCATTCAGTTGAATCAGCAAATACGTGGGCCCAACACCCAGCAGCTGGGGAGGAGCGATGGGCCGGGGCGGTTCTAGGACAGAAGAGTGTGCACTATGATTAGATCTAAGGCATTATTATAGAGATACATAAATGTCTCTCAAAGTCTAAAGGCTTAGTGAATGATCGCGTTAGGAGCACATGATAAATATTTAAAGGGAAAGCAGACAGGAGTGGTCTGGCAAATATACTTTTAAGAGCAAATGCTTTCATGAAGGCTATGATCATTTTAGCATGAGTTTGCTTCCATAAACTTGTAAAGATACAATAAACAAGACACAGAAAGAAAAACAAATTGGAGATAAAAAAAACTTTCATTAGCCACTACGAGAGTAGAGCTGATCTCTTGATATTTGGTTCTACTCATGAGGGACAGTGAAGAGGTCCTTTCCATTCTGTTCCTGCTTTATTTTTACCTCTTCAGCACTCCCACAGATGAGTTAAGGAGGAAGGCCCAGTGGAAGCGGGCATGAAAGCTGAGGATGGACGCGGGCCTATTCCTGCACACCCAGCTCGCAGTAGGAGCAAAGTGACCGGCAGGAAACATCACAAATCGCTGCTTCTCGCGGGCCCTGGGGAGCCACCCGGGATAAGATAATCTGGCACAAATCAAATGAAGGTCAAAGGCACAATGCAAGTTATTTTTTGATAGTTTAAGAGGTTTTGTTCACAAGAAATGTTGGGCAATATTATTTTAATAGTTAAATTTATAGAAATATGAATGATTTGTGACAGCATCTGCTGCCACTCACAACGATGCAAGTGAGAGGGAAGCCGGGACTTTCTGCAGGATTTTGCAGCTCAAGCTCTGTGCATTTAGTTGTGCATAGGAAATACTAAGTCACGAAGAGGTAATTAGTGCAGTGAGATCAGTGGGGGGTTGCTTTGAACTTGTGGAACACTTCTCACATATTTCAGGGAAATTAAAGTACTTTAATGGAAGACATTCATCTTAATAAGGTAGTCATTGTCCTTTAATTCACTTAGAGTTATTTTTCCAGATAGAACGATTGACATAAAGGAAACCATTAAATGCAACCACGCAACACTCTCCCCTGACCCACCCCAGGCAGAGATGGGCAGCAGGAGACACAATTACAGGGAAGTTAGGAAGAGCCAGCCGGGGACTTTCGAACTGTATTTTCTATTTAATGGTGATGCGTGCCATGGGAAACAATGCAAAGCAGAAAAGAAATAAATCCATGGAGAAGTTTTGCCATCGCGTAGAGGTTTAAATGAAATGAGATTTTTCAGCTGGACACGAAGATTCGCTTTTTAATTGTACTTTCATAAACATTACTTGTGTAAAAAGCCCCTGAATACAAACATCCCTACTCTTGTTAGCCTGGATCTCTCCATAGACTAAGAGTATTCTTAAGAAGATTTCTTCAGATTTCATAGGGAAATTACCTATTTAGTAGCTACGAATTCTTTTTTTTTAAATTAATTTATTTATTTATTTTATGTGTGTGTGGCCAGTTCAGCCCACCAAGGGGCGGGGCTGGCTGGCATGTGGTGCTGGGGATTGAACCGCGGTCCCTGT
>NDGN011545157.1:0-22418 GCA_002564285.1 Tympanoctomys barrerae
AGGAACGAGCCCCCTCCCACACACTCCTACTCATATTCTTTGTTTATTGTACTTTTTATTTCAATTGTGAGATTCTGTTATCTTTCCTCGTATTTTACTTAGAAGAAATATATCTTTCCGTTTTGATGGAATTTGTCTGCTTATTCTCAGTTTAATCAGAACAAGGAGAGGGGAAAAAATATATATTCTCTGACAAGCCACATCCATGATTTATTGTCAGGAGATTAGTATAATTGATAGCTTCTTTAAGATGGGATTCCTAGTGTCATTTATTTGCTAGTCTTTTTAAAGGAACAAACTCAAACTGCTAAGACAGCTGCAGTTTCTAAAGAAATCCAGTGATTACCACAGAAGAGCTAAAACGTGCTGTTTTAAGACCTTTGAGGATGAAAAAACATCAGAAAATAAGGAGTTGGCGTCAGAGCAGGCAGTGGTGGCCGGGCTAGCAGTGGTGACCCCGCAGGAGCAGGGCTGCTAGGGCACAACATGGGGTCTGAGCCAGTGGGCACGGAGGGAGGACATCTGCCCACAGCTCAGGGGACTAGCAAAAGCCGCAAGCCAATCTCTGCTTTTTTTAACCAGACATTGGAATGAACATAGTTGGGATCAAGATTTAACTCTCTCTTCAGTTTTCTGCTCCAGGTTTGGTTCTGCTGTCTTGTCCAGACCACCTTAGTTCTTGTAGTGACGATACAGCTGCCGCTGTTTGGTTTCTAGTATTTTGGATGGGAAAACTTTCTCTGAACCTTTTCAGGTTTTAGATGTGGTATTAAAATAGAAATCCTCAAAATGCTCTGTCACTGGAAGGAAAAGCCAGACCTAAAAGTCACATCTCGTGCTTCTTGGTAGCTTTGAGCCTGCTCTCACCTCTTTCTGTCCTTCAGGCCCAGAGTACTCTTGGAGCCTTGTTCCTTTTTAGTCCAGCAAAGTTCTTTAAAATGTGGGGTCTAGTCGTATAATTTATCTGTTATTTTTATTTAAAAATATTGTAATTGATTTACTGTGACCAGATGTGCAAGCTCCCCCGCCCGCTCATGAAGGTACCAACCAAGACAGTTTCCACCTGTATCAGTCAGTGCAACAGTGCACAGAAGCAGGCAGGTGAGGCAGCGAGGGTGGGGACACCGCAAAGACATTTTGCTTTGGCTCTGCAGAGCTGGTATTGTGGGAATAGCCCAGCGGGCAGGTTGCACAGGTAAAGGGCATTTGGGAGCTGAGAGCCCCTTCTGAGGAACCTTTGGTCCCAGCTGCAGAGGTGCAGAAGCAGCTCGTGCATACTGTTTGACCTGTTTAGTGCCCATGACTGGATAGATTCTTAACTCTCATGAAGAATTTACTGATACCGTTGTTTCAGTTCTTGCGCTTTGGCCTTCATCTTGGGGAACTCCTGTCAGAAACCTTCCTCCTGTAAACCCAGCATCAGGCACTAAGTATAATATACTCAGCCAGCAGCCTCTGTCAGTTCCTCTCTGTCTCTGAACACTTGCTCTGTTCACTGTGCTCCACTGCCATGTCCTGGTCGAGCTGGCTTTCCTGGAGTTGATCTGCTGGCTGCCAGCAGGGGTGCGGCTTGGTAGCACCCTCGTTAGCAACCTGAGGACACAGCATGCTGTCCAAGGGGCTGGGCTCCATATGGAGCTGAGCAGCCCTCTCATCTCCGCCCTCAGCTGTGAGAATAATCCCTTCTGCACAACTGATTACCACCCTGTCCTATGAATGTGAACTCCAAGTCCTTATCCTCTCTGAGGTCTTTAGAAGGATTTAGTTAGAAAAGTCTTCCCATTTAACTTGTAACTCTGCCTTTAAAAATGTTTTTTATCTTTTGTTCAGAGAACAACCAGAGTATTTTTTTTCCCTGTGAGTCTCAACAGATTGGTAGGCAATAATTTTCTTATGGTTGGTGGTTCCATGCTCAGTGGCACTCTGTCTACATTGAATAGTCCTGGCCTCCTACGGTGTGTGTTGGTTTCTGTGTTAATCTCTGTGATTTAACTCTTAGGCCAGAGTAGTGATGTATTATGTCATTTTGTTGTTGTGATTATCAGTAATGTTTCACTACTGTATTCCTTTGGGCTGCATCAAGACCAGCCAAATCCATTTATAGCTTTACTGAGCCGGATTTGTCGGTCAGGATTTCCCAGGTGAGAGGTGAACTCGCTGAGCAGCTCTGCTGGTGGGTCAGAGGACGGGCCAGGGCTGCGCTGGGCAGGGGCCGTGTTACAGCATTCCTTTGTATGTGTGCTTCTTCAATGGTGAGATGCTTACTCAGGGCTCGGGGATCAGTTGTCAGCCAGCTGAGCTGTGTACCTTAAACCCTCCCACTGTCCCTTGGTTTCCAAAGTGTCTAGCTTGCATTCCTGGAACCACTGAGTGGTCCATGGGAAGGTAGTGCCTCCTGAAAACAGGAAGCCTTCCTGGAAACAGCGCTGCAGCCAGTGCCACCAGCTCAGAGCAGGCCCCTTCTGTGCAGGTGCCTTCCTCACAAACTCTTGGGTGTATATCTTTGAAGTCTGCTATAGAGGCTTCCTTACCACTCTGAGAACCGACACACAGCAAGAGAAAGGCTCTGGCGATCAGCACACCAAAATGGTTGGTGCTGACCACAGAAACTCCTCTCCGATGTCCATGGGTACTGTTCCGCAGGCTCCTCCCACACTCTTTCCTTATGATCTGCAAGCGAGAAGCACCTGCTCTTAGCCTCACAGATCACATTCCTGTGAGGTCTTATTCTCAGAAATGATACTTGGGTTGCATCTTCTCACCTTGAAATGCCATAAATTTGTAAATGGAGAAGTTTCTGCATCACCTTCATTACTCTTGGTTGGGATGAGAAAGAGAAAACTAAGCCTGAGAAACCGAGTCTCCTGTAGTGGTGAATCTCTTTTGTAGTGAGGAAAAGAGGGGATATAGGAGAGAACCGTGAGGGAGGCTCGGCGGCGCCTGGTTCTTATCGTGCCAGCACAGATGCCTTGCGGTCGTAGGTGTGCACTGCCCCTAGCTTCTTTTATCATTCTTGACATTTGGGTACAACTAAATCTAGTTGTGGCCATTCAAGTGAAACTTGCCTGGTGCTTTTCCACCACAAGTTTACCAGGCACATTCTAGGACCTAACCTCTGCTGAGGTGCTTTCTGCGTGGAACGTTTCTGGTGGACTTGCTGTCTGTCCTTCCACTATGATCCATGCTCCATGTCCACCCCTCCGCAAGGCGTGGGGCATTGGGCAGCAGGTGGTGCGCATGCGTGTGGCCCAGCGCCTGGGGAGGCTGGCTCCCCTGACTCCATTTTTGCTTTCTTTCCTTTAAGTAAGACTGGCTGTGCATAGCCATAATTAACTCACAAGTTCACGTTGGTGTGCTGCGAGCAAGGGGAGGTTTGGCTGAATCTTTTCAAATTGTAACCATGGTAATTGAGGGGGGTGGCACAGAGTGAATATATAAAAATATAATGGCAATTGTTCTGAATGACTGAATGTCCTCCTGACATGTAATTAGCTGTTTTAGCAGGATGTAGATTGGCATGGTCATAATTAAGAGGATTTCTGTCCTTTATGTGATTGAAAATAGCAGAGCTCCCATCCCTCAGTCCCTTTTAGCACTAACGCTCCCAAGAACATTGGGAACAGCAACTCGGTAAACTGAAATACTGGCATAGCGTTCATGTTCTCCCAGAGCGAAGGAGGAGGCTTGGAGCTATTTCAGCCCCAGAATGGAAGCCCGTGATTACGGCTTTCCATGTGACTTGTGAGTTCTCTGAAGCCTCCCTCTCCTCTGCTCAGCCAGTTTCACCTTGGACAGAGACCGGGCAGAGTCCTTGCGCGTGCTGACGAGGCCACATCTGCCCACACACCTAGGGTTTTCACAGTCCTCGTGGGCCACGTTGCCATCACATTCACCAAGAGGCAGTTTGCAGGCCTTGCACAACGTTTTCCTCCTTGGCTTTCAGCTCCAGAGCAGACAGCCCAACAAGGACACAGACCATGACCTTCCTCCCAAAGGTCATGATGGAAACCCCGGAGCAGCTCTGTGCTGCCGTCGTTGAGCAGCAGGGCCGTGAGAGTGTGCCCGGCCCCCTCATGCCACCTTGCCCAGCAGGTTCTGCCCTCCCTCACCAGCTTCCTGTGCAGTTGTGCTAGCAGCACACTGTGGCCTGGAGCTCACAAGTCCTCTTCTCACTCCCTGTCCTCCCCACGCTTCCCGAGCCTGCAGTGTCCTGGCCACTGCCCCTTTTCTCACCCTGAAGTGGCTCTTATGTAGGCGCTCGCCCATCACTCGCCAGCCTTGCGCTAGAATAGGGGGTAGGGGTCTGTTTCATTTCTCCATCATCACTGGGGCCTTCATCTGGTTGGGCGTGGCAGCCGCAGAGAGCACCAATGGGCCTGCCACCGCTTCCTGCCCTTGCCCGGGCTGCACATGGAGGACAGGTCAGCAGCGGCTGAGCAAAGTAAAGCTCTGGCTATGGTTTTTATTTTGCTGCTTGTCCTTGTATAAGTCTTTCCCTTCTGCATCCACAGGGACTGCCAGAAGTGCAGGTTATAGTTTCATCTGAAGTGTTCTCTTCCTCCTCCTCCCCTTCTTCCACCTCCACACACATGACACTCAGGAGAATGTTTCAAGCCTTGGTTTCTTTTAGCTGTGGTCCTCTGCATATGCCTGCAGTGGAATAGTAACTGTGCTGGTTTAGGGACAGTTCTTGTGTACGCCAGTGCCTCTCCCCTACAAGCCACTTACCTGGGGTAGAGACAGAACTGAGCTCGTGTGCTAACTTGATGACCATGAGACATTCTCTGAAAAAGCTAGTGGATGCTCTGAGGTCTGCTCACATCCAGATGACGCGGGACCCATGCCACAGTTGGAAAACCTAACATGTATGTTGTCACTAGGCTCAGAATGCCAGAGGTGCTGCCACCGAGCACAGAGCTGGAGACACTGCCCTCCCTCTATGTCCCCAGAAGGCACCCTGAACCAAACTTCATCTGATTTTCCTTTACCACCAGCAGCCCTGCCCATCAGGGAAAAGCACCTGACCAGAATTGATGACAACATACTTTGTGCTCACCATGAAATACTTAGCTTTGTGGAGAAAACACAAAAAGCAAATTGTCCTCGTAAGATTCTCTGAAGATGCTGCTGTTCTAAGTCAGTGTTGTGGGAGGCAGGCAAGCAGCTGTCCTGGGCAGTGCCTCTGTAGCCACAGCAGGCCAAGGCCTCCAGCACCTGTTTACCATCCCGGAGGAGCAAGAAGAGGACAGACCCCACTGCCTGGCCTCCTCCACAGACCTTCATGAGTCTTCCTACTTGATCAGCAAGGTAACAGCAAGGGACATAAGGTCCTGAGCCACGTTAGGACATGAGTAAAAATCATAGGGCCATCTAGGGCTGAGGGAACCAATTCCCCTGCACGCTATGCTGTAGCCTGTTAGTGAAGTGAGAAGCAGGGCCCAGTTGCTGTCACCTGAGGCACCTTCTTGTGTTCTGAGTGTGCTGCTGTGCCTTCCTACTTTTCTTGCTATTCCCTCCACAGCAGCATTGATGGCCAGGTGGGCTGTAGTAAGGCTGTTGTGTGGCCCACGGGAGTACCTGCATGGCCACAAGTCCGAATTTCAGCCCACCCCTAGGCACTGCTGGGATCTAGAGTCCAGGATGGAGCAGACTACCTAGCCCTGGGCCATATGGAGCTCGGAGACATTGGACAAGGGACATAGGCTCTGAGCTCACCTGAAGATTTTGTGAAAATTCTGTCCCTCCCTTCTAACTCTTCTTCTTACTATAGAAATTAGAGGAGTCTCTTCTGCCAGTACTGCTCCCTCCTGGATGGGCATCCTTGAAGTATGAGAGGAACAAAGCCACAGCTTTGGGGCTGTCCCCAAGGGAGCCCCTGGGTGATGAGTTAGAGTCAGAGATGCACTGGGACAGAGGTGACCAGTGAGGTCTTTGTGAGCAGGGCCTGATTTGCAGCCCCCCAACACCCTCAACTGGAGGGCAGCGCGCACTGTGCCTTTCTTTCTGGCGCTGACCTGGACTCTGCTCTCTGCACGCTTGGCCCCCAGAGACCTGAAATGGGCAGCCTTGCAGACCTCGGGGGTCCGTGGCTCAGATGGTTCTGGGATTTGAGTTAACAGTGGGGCCACCCATTAAGATGTCTTCCCAGCACTGCTAGGCTAAGTCTGAACTTCAGTCTCACTGTCCAGACAGTGAGAATGTTTGGCTTCCTCCCTTGGAGCATAGAAATCTTTCATGTTGTTGCTTTACTGGTAATAAACCCAGCATAAACTTACGAGGGTCACTTTCCACCTCACCATTCACTGAAGCTATTAAACTGGAAAATAAAAGAACATTAATGCTCTCAATGTAAACAGCTAGCGCAGCTCCCATGGGCGTTTGACCCCCGGGGCCGTGAAGGGAGCAGCCCAGAGTGGAGTGGGTGGAGAGGAACACTCCACGCAGGGTTCTAGGAAGCCCCCTCCTTCCAGTTGGCTCCTGTGTCAGAATCAGCGAGCCCTGCCTTGTGCATCTCTGAAAATGGGCACCAAGGAAACAAAACCAAAGAGCGCGGGGTGAATGGGGTACACACCTGGCAAGCGTTGTAAGTGCTGGCAAGGCTGCTTCACTCTGGTTTTGCCAAACCCTGCTAAGAAGGCTCCCTTTCCCAGTCATTTTGAGCTGAGCATGTGACAGCACGTGGGTGTCCCCTGCACCTTCTGTGACCCTGTTCATACCTTCAAGGTCCCAGCCTGCTGTCTCAGTGGCCCCTTAGCTAGCTGTCCACCACTGGCATCTGACCCCTGGCCATCGGTGAGATGCGATCCCTACTGCAAGATGCTAAGACCAAGGCAGTCGCTTGCCTGCTCTGATCCCCTCACCTGCCCAGGATGAATTCTTGTTTATGTTTAAGTGCCTAAGCAAGGTGCAGACCTCTGGATCCTTCCAGTTTACCCACCCTGCCTCCACCTGCCTGGCCTTGGGGTAGGTCTCAACTCCCCCGCCCCCACCCCTGCTGTTCTGCAGGCAGAGCGGCCCTGCCCAGGGGAGGGGAGAGTTCTCTGTGTCGGGCAGCTCCCGCAGTCACTGTTTCTGTGGCTTCTCCTGGTGGTCCTGGTTCTTAGCTTTCAGGAGTCTGCTTAGCTAGAGCTCAGCGGCTGCCATGAGGACAGGAGAGCAGGACAGCTGGAATTGAACTGTGGGATGCACCAGGCCCTGAGGGTGAGGCGCGACTCTGCCCAGGCCGCAGTGCCCGCTACCTGTTCCCCCAGCCCTAGGTGGCAGGGTCAGGGTACCTGCCTGCTGAGGCACTGTCAGGAGGTGTTAGCCAGATCCAGCCTGCATCTCTGCAGATGAGTGAGATTGTTTGCTTTTTCTCAAGGTCATGTAAGTCTGACCTAGATTTGGGGCCTTCATTACATGGTGAGCATAGGACAGGTGACTGCGCGTATTCACAGCCCACCGCAAGCAGCATGCAGATGATTTGTGGGTACATTAAAAGGTTTTGCAAAATGGAACAATCCATACCTAGGCACTTTATTTTCATTAATAATCTATCATTTTTGTTTAGACAATGAGTAACCCAAACGGCATTCGCTTGTGACATGCGTGGGCAAGTGCGTTCTGCCTCGGAGCCAGCAGGGCAGTGGGCTGAGGGTGGCGACATGGCGAGGAGAGAGCCACCGGCCAGGGCCTGCCTGTCCCTGTGTGACTAAGCAGGATGAATGTAGCAGAGGCTCCAGGCCAGGGAGGGTGTGGAGGAAGCACAGGGCCCTGTCGCTTGTCCCTTCCCTGGACTTGACACTGCTGCAAGAGCAGCTGCCAAGCAGCAGTTCCGTCCCACACTGTGTGCAGCTTGTTGTGTTTGCGGGGCCGGGTGTGGGCTGGCACAGAGGACACAGTGCGAGTCAGCCCCAACCTCAGTGGCTCCTGTGGCCGCCTCCCTGAGGCTGTGGAGCATTCAGCATCTGCCAAATAGCCAAGTGGCCAGGAGGGGCCGCGCATCCCTGCCTTGGCTGTCGCGTCTTCGTCTCCGTGTTTCCCTCTGGTGTCTCTGGTCTCTGTCCCCATCTTGTGTACCATGTGTCCCTGAGGGCGTCACACCTGTGTCTGAGTCTGCTGTAAGGTGTTCAGTCTACCTCAAGGGTCACCATGGTAAGCTCTGTCACACGGAACCCTCCTTCCATGCCACACACTGGAATGTATCCCACCCCTCCTTGTGTCCTGTAATCACCACAAATCCTAGTGCAAATTGGATGCTGCTTTAAATGTGAAAACAATTGTTCAAAAGCTATAAAACCTGAATGAAAGCTAAAGCTGAATTTATAAGCCTTGTTGCATATGAGCCAAAAGTGCAAAAAGCTCTATATAATGAACTAACCTGCCACTCATATAAATATAAATATATATAAATATATTAAAATCAGACTGTTCTACAAAATTGTGTATTTGTATTTTTGTGTACGTACAATTTTCTGCTAAGCAGAAGGAGGATGTAGTATAGGATGCTGTGAGAAGAGATTTGGTTTAATCCTGTTTCTTTGTTACTTATTTTTGTTAACATCAGATGCCTGTCTTTGTCTTCTGTGTATGACACTGTTTGGAAGGCTGCAGTATCTCTCTTCCTTAGGGCCAAAGTCCAGAGAAAACAAGTCTGGACCTTAGAGATTTGTCTAGGCCACTCGGCACAGAGGGGGAGCAGGGCACAGCGCTGCACAGCAGAACCAGAGCCACTTGTCCCAAGGTGGCACCGAGGGAGAGACGTGACTCCCGAGGCCTGGGCAGGCTTGGCTGCTGCCTGCCTCTGGGAAGCAGAACCCCTGTAGAAATGAACCACCCCTGCAGACACGCACTGACTCCCTCCTGTACAGACTGTGCCCAGGGTCCATGAGGAGGGACACAGGCCGGCCCCAAACAGGATGGGGCCACTCGCCTCCCCGGGAGCAGCAGGTGGCACCAGCTGGCACGGCGCCCTGCTCCCAAGTCCTCGCTGCCTTTCTCCAACCAGGTGGCCCCACGCCTCCTGCCGCTCCTCGGCCAGACCCCAGCCTGGTCCCCGAGTATCACCAAACCCACTCTGCCGGTGCTAAATGTGAGAGGGGGCAGTGGCTGTGAGGCCCACCCAGGACCCCTGAGCCAGGGCTGGGTGCCATCCCCATAGAAGCTGCCCTAAGGAGAGAGATACTGCAGCTTCGCCCGTAGGACTCGGACTCGATGGTATGTGATGACTGTAGCAGGAAGCCCTTGTTTCTGGGTGGCAGCAATCAGAGAAACAAGTGCTCAATTGTATTGATTAAAATAGTTCCAATGAGTCCTGTATCATTGTATCTCCTATTCTGGATTAGTGCCTTTTGGACAGTAGACTGTTCTGTAATTAAAATGTAGTATACTGCTTTTTTGTACAGTTTTGTTTTAATAAAACTTTTTTTTAATTTGTGTTTATTTTAGTATTGTACCTATTAGAAAATAAAATGTATAACTGAACTAAGGCTGCCTTGGCTTTCTTTGGGTCCAACCAAATGCTCATGCTTCGAGTGCCCAGCACCGCAGGGAGTACAGGTCCCTCAGGCTCTTCAGAGGCCCTGGGCCAGGGTCCTGGGCAAAGGATCAGGGTCCCAAAGTTGCCTGGGAAGGTGGCTCCTGGAAGTCCCGCCTCCCACTCCCTGCCTCACCCACGCCCACCCTGTCTTTCTCCACTCCCATTTTCCTTTCCCTGTCACCTAGGAGCTTTTTGGGGGGCTTCCCCTGTAACAGCAAAAAAAAATCGAAACAAGCTATTACCCGCCTTTCCTTAACAGGCTTGCAGCAATGGCTTTCAGGTCCCCCACTGAGCTCTGTGTTCTCCCAGTGTGCCCTCTGTGCACAGCCCCAAAGCCCAGAGAACCCTTCAGAGTAAGCGGTCTTTGGGCGCACACATTTAGACTACAAAAATGGTTACCGAGTGGACGCAGCAAGGGCAGGACTAGCATTGGAAGCAAAGCTCTTTTATTTATTATTTATTTATTTATTTATTTATTTATTTATTAGTGGAACCAGGGATTAAACTCAGGCCCTTGCACTTGCCAGGGAAGCTCCTATTCTACTGAGCCATCTCCCCAACCTGCAAAGCTCCTAACGGGGTGGTCCCCACCCCATGCTCTGTGCTTTGGCCCCAAACTGCATAGGAGCTCCGACCTTCAGCCCATGGCCTGTCTGTCCTCCCTAAGTTACTGCCCTGTTCCCTTCCTAGAGCCTGTGTCCTCCACATCATGGGCTGCCCAGCACACAAGGCGAGGCTGGGACAGGTGCACATGTTCCTTACAGCACCTGAACAAGTGAGCGGATGTCATATCCACCAGGATCATTTTGGGGCTGAGCAAAGGTAAAAACCTCAGAGCTTGCTGCAGACAGAGGCTAGCCACGGGGTTGTGAGGAAGCTATAACTTGAAGTAAGATTTCTCTTTGGAGCGAGGTCAGGGTCAGTTCTTCATATTCCTGCCTCAGTCTGAGCAGAGATGCTTCTGGCTGCCATGTCCTGTCCATTTGGCAGTGCCAAGCTCTGAGAACAACTCTCCTGCACTTGTGAATATAAACAAGCCCTGACGCACTCTGGCTGATGGCTGCTGGGGCCTGCATCCGCAAGGACATCGTGAGACAAGGGCTGAGTGACATACTCACCGGGGCGGGGGGGGATCAGAGCAAGCAGTCCTTAGCAGGGGCCACAGTGAGTCCCATGCTGATGCTGGCCTGTGGGCCTGGGATCCCCTGGCAGGCAAAGGAGGCCTGGTCACCTCAGCCCATAGGCCAAAGTTACCACCATCTGTGCCCTCTGGGCCATGCTGGGCACATAGCCGGATATCTGCAGGAGGTGGCCTTATCAGCACAAAAGGCCACCAAGAGTGACAGCAAATCTCACTGTCCCCTGGGATTTGACCCTTATCCTCATTCCCAAAGAACTTTGGACTACAGCCCATCTCTGTAGCAACAGCAGAGATGCTCTGTCCCCGGCCCTGTGCAGAGTGGGTCTGTCACAGGCTGAGGGACAGTGAGCTCTGCCAGACAGCTGGGGACAAGTCCCTCTCTCCTGCCAGCTCTGGCTCCCTGGCTCACACCTCCCGAAGTCCCTATAGCTCCTGGCTTCCACACAAGGCTGATGGATGTGACGGGCTGGAGACCCGCCAGGGCGTGGGCGCTCCAGGGCCCTGGTCCAGTGCTGGCCAGCTCGGTCCTGGGCTGCGGAGGGGTGCGCCCCAGGGGGCCCTTTCCCACACTTCCTCCTCCTGGTCTCCATCTGCAGGAGCCCACCACCACTGTAGAGAATGGGGCCATGATTAGGAGCTGTCTTCAGGGAGCATGAACCATATTGGGGTGAAGGAGAAGCAACAAGACAGAGGTCGGATGGAGGCAAGCAATCTGGAAGCTTTTATTTAGAAGCTGCTGGTCATTTGGTGGAAAGGCACATGGTACAAAATTATAGAGGTTTAGTTCATGGTACAATACCAACCACTACAGTCTTTACAATTCATTAGTCTTTGGATTTTTTTCAAACCTCCTACTGAAGTGTACCCAACCACTCTAACCCTTGAAACAAAGTCACCTCTTTACACATGAACTCACTCTATTTACAAAATCCACACCTAGGGGAGCTGAGCCATACTGCTAACACCATTTAGTATCTGCAGCCACCAGAAAGGCACCATGAGAAAGCTGCCTCGGGCAGTGTCAGGCACAGAGTGGGCTGCACTTGGCCCCAGGACAACCTGACAGGTGGCCAGTTCTACCATCTGGGTGACAGCCTCGGGCCACAGGCAGGGAGGAAGGCGCACACCAGAGCATTCGCACTGGGTGCTGCTACCACGGGAGCAGACGCCAAGGATGGGGACCTCGGCCCGTCCAAGCCTGTGCTCTGCTCACTTCAGGTCACACTGCCATCCTCTCCCTCAGCACTGACCTGGGAACCCCCAGCCTCTTCCCTAGGCCCTCCCTCCTCTCTGGTCTCAGCAGGGCCCCTATCCTGCCCTCTTGGTCCAGCACGGAGCAGCTGTGTCCCCATCCCCACCAGTGCTCGTCCACACCACTCGCAGGCTGTCCACCAGGCCACGGGTGGGGAGGACTAAGACCGCACAGGCCACCAGGTGAGGTGGATGTGGCCGCAGTGGCCCTGCCTGTTGTGGTCAGTATGCTGCAAGACTGTCTTCAGGCACAATGGGGGACGCAGGCTGTGCGAGATCTGAGGGCCAGGGCCCGGCTTTGCTGCTCCCTGCTGGACTGAGATTCCAGAGGTGACCCCCACTGCCCTAGCAGGACCCCAAGCCCAGAACAGCTCCCCAGACCACTGCTGGGATAAGCGTCCAACGTGCTGCCAGCGTGAGCTACCCCACACTGCTTCTGAGAAAAAGACAGCCGGGCATGCCAAGGAAGGAGCACACAAGTCCTGGGGACACCTTTCCACACCATGTGGGTGCCGCCTACAGGGATCCCTTGAAGTGGGGGCTGCATCTGTAGGCCTGGGTGCTCTGTAGAGGCCCAGGGCATCCGTGGCAGCGGCACCTCAGGAGGCCGAGCTTCCCAGACACTGTCGGCAGCAGGGTAAGGAGAAATGGAGGTGGCCGAAGGAGTCAGCCCACTATGCCGGGCTGGAACGAGGCAGCTCAAGGCTCCTGCAGCTCCTGCTCTGCCCGAGGTCTCCCTGACTGACCACAGAGCACGGAACCCCACCGGGGACAGCCAGGCCCACCACTGCGTACCTAATCTGCTGACATCTGTGCTCACACTTCAAGGTGGCCCCTTCTACACACTCTCTGGGTGGCCTCCCCCAGGGAGTTCTCAGGAGCACTGATTCCTCCCACAACCACCAGGCTGGACACACTATGCAAGGAACAGGTGGCGTGTACACCTAACCACCCAGCCCACGCTGGACAGGGGCACAGTGAGCAGAGCCCCACAAACTGATGGCGCTCACTCAAGACGCACCTGGAAGCTGTCCCTTAAGTACCAGCCAGAAACAGGCAGGAAGCCACATCAAGGCTGCCTCCAGCGGGGGCTCTCCAGATAGCCACACCATCCCCTGGGATGGCGAGGGTCCTCCCCGCAGGACCCCAAGGCCAGACCCTGGTGTCCGCACACAGCACCTAGGAAACAAGATGCTGGTGTCTCCTGCCCGGGCCCTGTACAAGTGCAAGGTGGGCCCAGAGTCCTGCCATGGGTGACAGTGACACACATAGTGACACCAAGTAGAACGCGGCTGCCAGCTGGATTCTGGGCCAGGCTATGGGGGCTGAGGCCACCGCATGGGCCACCCCAACCAGGGTCAAGGGCCTGGCACCACTTTCTGCCACAAGCTCAGACCCCAGAGATCCAGGGATTCTGCTATAAGAGTTTTTGTGAAAGTTCAGGAACAAAGTAGAGGAACAGGAAACAGGCTCTGAGGGTGTCCTGCCTGTATCCCGGGGCGGCCTGGGGTACCTGGGCCAGGACCTGTCCCCCACCTCTCTCACACACACACACACACACACACACACACACACACACACCCCACTCCCCTGTGATGGAGGCCAACACCACAGGCTCAGCCAGGCCAGAACAACTCAGGGCTGGGCCTGGTCCCCAATGACATCAATCTGCTGGCATCTGTGGCCGACTGTCCAGCCCATCGGAGCCCAGGAACCGCCAAGCACTAACACGGCCCAGGATGTCCCCGACGCCAAGCTGCACTGAAGGCAGCAGTGAGCCAACCTTGCTGTTATCCCAGAGCAGGCCACCCAGACTGGTGGCCTTTCCTCACAGTAAGGCCACTTGGGTGTCTGTACTGAAGGGACTACGAGGGCTGCGGCCCAGTCCCCTCCAGGACCCAACCCCCAGGCAGGAGCCCAGTGGCGAGGACGAAGGCAGAAGCCTGGGCAGACGTGACTAAGGCTCAAGAGGAATTTTGATTTGGAAAAATAAATACAAATAAATATGTTCCAAGCATTCTGTGAAGGGAATAAACAGTAACCAGGTTAAAGATGCCAGGACACCCACAAAGACCCCTTCCTGGGCATCTGTGGGATGGGATGGGGAGAGGCACGTAAGGTAGCTGGCACTTGGGACGGAGGGCAAAACCCTTGCTGGGCACGGCAAGGACAGTTAGGGCCAGAGTTTAAATTAAGGCATTAGTGGAGTCACGGAATAGAAAAGAGGCGACACCAGAAATCCCAGCAGGGATATCGCTCTCCGAGGCTGTGGCCCAGGGCCTCGGTCCCGTCCCGCAGGCCCGCTGGGCTTCCAAAAGGCCTCATCTTCCACCCCTGAGGAAGGGAAGAAGCAAAGCTTCTGGAATCCCAGGGAGCTGGGAACTGGGGGGGTCACCAGCCCTGCACCGTGCAAAAAGCATTCACGGCCCTGCTCATGAGGTCCCATCCCTGGCCACCAGGCCTGCACTCAGCTGGCCCAGGACTTCCGGTTTTCCACATTCTTGGGGCTCCCATCAGCTTTGGCCAGGGCAGCTGTCAGTGAAGCCAGGTTGGTGGCAGAGCTGGAGAGGGTGGTGCTGCGGCGGGCCTCGGGGGCACCCTGCACCCGGAGCCCTGTGCTGCGCCTGCGCCCGGCAGCCTGGGCCCTGCGCACCCGGGCTGGCCGCACCAGCAGCCCGTAGCCAGGGTTGCACTTGAAGTACTGCTTCCCTCCTATCGAGCCATCGTTCTTTCCTGTAGGGAACAGAGAAGGGACATCAGGGAGATGAGCCCCATGACCTGTCACCTCCCTCCCAGCGGCTTCACAAGCACTGCCTCAGGCCAGGGCACACAGGCACCTGGGATGGGCTCACCGAGTCTGTGGCCCTGCGGAGGGACAATGGAGACAGTACTAGGTCCTGCCCTTCCAGTGGGCACAATGACTTTCCATCAGGAAGGGTGGCATGGGCAGAACATCTCTTCCTTTAAGCCTCTTACCGCAAACCCTCATCCCTTTCCGCCTGGGCATCTGGGGTTTTTATCTTCGTTTTGTTGGTTTCCTTCTTTTAAAGCAGGGTTATCTTGCTATGTAGCCTCGGCTGGCCTTGAATTTCTGGTGATCCTCCTGCCTCAGCCTCCTGAGCACTGCAATTTACACCACGCCCCACCTCACCTGGTTCTCTGGATGTCTGCAGCCCCTCCCCAGCTTCACTCTCTACCAGCACCTATTCTCCAAGATAAGAGCTCTACACGCTGGATGCCTTCTAGAGAAAGACTGCTTACCAGGGCCACAGGACCCTTGGGGACGTGGCTACCAGGAGTCCTCAGCTCATGCAGCCTCACTGCTGGCCCAGCTGCACCTTCCCCCCCGGCTGTCGCCTCCAGCACACCTTAGGGTCTGTCCCCCACCCCCTCTCCCTGCCCCCTGGATGTGCTGCTCTTGAAGCCTTAGGCAGTCACTTAGCGATTTTCTCCTCTCAAGAATGAAAGTCCAGTTACCTCGGGGACTTGGCGGTATCCTCCGAATCTAGAGCAGAACTGGAACGCACTATGGAATTACTTACACACTGCACGAACTAAATTATTTGCTAATCTCTCTTTAATTCTTGAGTTCAACTACAGACATAAACTTCCTTCTCACTCTCCCTTTATACTTCAGGAGAGGCAGATTTAAAATAAATTCCCAGCCTGTGTGACATCAATCTTCTAGAATCACTTCCAATTCAAGCCATTCTATGCCAAATTATGAATTTCAAAGTAGCAAGTGACTTCACAGGGAGCACAGGGCACTGGCACGGCTGTCACCCAGGATGGCACACAGCAGGCTGTGGGCATGGTGGATTCTTGTGGCTCCGTGGCTGCACGGCTCAGGCCCCAACCAGACCTCCTGGCTCCAGCCCTGGCTCAAGCAGCTGTTCTTTCCCCTGCTCTAACCTTGGGCTGCCCTCTCCGGGCAACCAGCCTGGCCCCAGGAGATCTGACAGAGCCCAGCCCGCCGAGTCGCCTGCCCAGCACTGCTGGGCACAGCCATTTAGGAGAACAGCCCAGCAAAGTACAGGTGTGAGGCTTCACGCCCACGGCATCCACACAAGACCAGCCACGCTGACAGCCATGGCACCACCAGAACAGAGCTGACCAGGGCCACAGCAGGGCACCGCTGGGCTGTAGGCTGGACAGGGCACCCACAAGGCCTGCACAGCCCAGCAGACAAGGCCCTTGTGGCAGACAAAGATGTGGCCAGGCCCAGAGAGGGCCACCTAGGGCTGGGAGGGCACTGCCACCAGAACCAGGATTCTCTGCATCAGACAGCTCAAGGAAGCTGTTTAAGGCGACTCCGGAAAGGCGCAGGGTAAAGCACTCCTGAGTCTTGCCCTCGTGACTCTGTAGACCACAACCTACACTCTTCACAAGGCCTGGTGACACAGCTCAGCGCAGAGGCCCTAGGTCTGTTCTCCAGTACTGAAAAAACTAGCAAAAACCCAACCAAATGTCTAATAGCCTTTCGCTACTATCCTAGATTTCTAGGAACTTTCCAGAATTAAGTAAGCAAACTCATTCTGCAGGTTCCTGATTGAGGCGCCCGCCCCGCCATCCCTGGCACCAGGGACCCTCCCCCGCACTCACCGGAAGGCAGGTCAAGCTCCACACCGACCCATGTGCCCTCCTGGAAGTCAGTTGGGCCGATGTACCGCACGATGCCCGTTTTGGTGGTGCCCACAGAGACGTACTCCCCCTCCTTGAGCCACTCGGGGACTTCACTGGCTTCCTCAGAGTCCGATGCCACTTCCGGCTTCCCGGCAGCCTGCTCTCCAGGGTCTCTGGGCGCCACTGTGGCCAGCAAGTCCTCCTCAGCCCCAGAGCAGCTGCCGCCCAGCATGCGCGTGAAGGACTTCAGCTCCGAGGTGCGCACCTTTCGGATCCTGAATGGGGACGCGGGTGCCAGGGGGTCTGGTGGCAACAGGGGCCTAGCGACCTCAAGCTCCAGGTGGGGGGCAGACTGTGCTGGGGGCTCTTCTGGATCTGCAGGGCGGCTCTGTGTGCCAGAGGGAGAGGTCAGCTCTGCCTCTGGGGCCTGGCCTTGCACAGCCGAGGGGCCAGGCATCTGCCCACTTGGGCCCGTGGCATCCAGGCTGAGGACAAGCGCGTCTGACAGGGTGGCGGTGGAGACGCTGTGTGAGAAGTAGCCACTGGAGGCCTCGCTCAGGGGGCTGGGGGGCCCGTCTTGCCCCTCTGGGGCCGGGGTGATGACAGCGGGGTGTGGCAGGGCTGGTTTGTCCAACACCTTCAAGGCAGGAGCCACCATGGGCACCACGGTCTCTGAGGCCACACCAGGCCCCTGGCTCCCTCGCTGAGCCTGTGGTGGAAAGGAAGCACATCTGAGAAGGCTGAGTCAGGTTGCCCTGCTCCCCAGGAGAAGAGGAACACTGAGACACTGTGCCCGAGGGGAGCAGGGCCCATCGCTACACAGGCAGTGGCCAGGCTGTGACTTCTCCCCTTCCATAAAGACAGGCACTTACCCTGCCACCAGGGTCAGGGCCCGGGGGCAGCAGGAGTAAGAAAAGGGCCTCACTCCAGTGAAACCCACCCCTGCCCACCGTGAGTTCACAAGGAGACCCTGGAAAGGCCCCAAGAACGCTTTCTCTGGCAAAATCAAAAGCATGGTCTCTTCAGCAGATCTGAAGGTGTGTCCCTCCTGTCTCAGGGTTGGGCCAGGCCTTCTGTGAAGTGGCTGTCCTTCTGGCTGCCGAGAAAGGCTGATGCCGTATCAGAGCCCTGTGGCCCAAAGGGACACCGGCAGAAGACAGTGGGGGCCAGTTGGGCAGGTGCACCCCCCATGCCACCAGGCAGAGGATACACACAAAGCCATATCTCAGGGGCACAATGGCAGCCACCACTTGTCCAAAGCCCACTGTGCCAACTGAACTGGGCGGAGGCAGCTGGCCAGTTACCCTCCCGCTCCCTACGCTCAGTGTCCAGAAGATGGGGACAAGAACGAGACAGTGGGCACTGCTCAGAAGAAATATGTCTTCTAATATTTACGGAAAATTATTTGTATTACAGGAATGGTCATTTTCCATTTGAAATACAGGATTTATTCGAACTAGGAAATAGCTGAGATCTATGAGTCTCTTACAGTTCTTTGGCCTAATGCCGCAGTTTGATAAATCATGCATTTTCCCGCGAGCTGTCATTTATACCCGTTTTCAGAAGTCTCCCGTCCCTGCAAGGCACACTTTCAGGGGATGAAATAACGGCACCTCTTGAGATTAACAGCCTGTTTTTGTGATGGATCTTGGGGCTGCAGAACGTGCTCACTCCAATAGATCAGGAACTGCCATCGGCACACATACTCTAAAAGATTAGGCAGCCTCTCAAGCCTTCGCCCCCTGCACGTGTTACGCATTTCTTTCCCTTTTGTGTTGGCATCACTGGCCAGGAGACACACACTCAGCTACAGCAGAGACCCCTCCACTGGCCAGCAGGACCCTGATGCCCCTCCTCGCACCCACAGCTTAGTCTGTCCCATTCCAGGAGTGGCCGGCGGAAGGCGGGCAGAGTCTCCACACATCCACTTGCATCGTGGCCCTAGACGCCAAAGGACCCAGGAAGGAGAAAGCCATGGCTGAGGGCCAGGTGGCAGGCAACAAGATGGCAGAAGCCAGCGCCCTGGCACTGTTCCCCAGGCTGCCTCGAATGGGCCAGCTGAAGCCAAGCGGCTGTCTTTGACGTCACTGGGAGAGGTTTCCAGAAGGCTCTGGATAGCAGCTGAGCCATCAGCCCAGACACTAGGGGCACAGATGTCCCTGCTAGCATCACCTGTAGCAGGGCACTCAGCCTACGCGCTGAGGAGGGACCCTCGTGGTGACCACAGGGAGCTCACAAGCCTCAGAAGTACCTGGTGAAAGGGCCTTTCGGAAACAGGAGGACACGAGGTGTGAATGTCCCTTGGGACTACTGGGGAGATTTTGCTATTATTCTAATAAATAAAGCTTCCTGTGAAGAGCTAGAATTTCCTAAGAGAATGAAGCACGGTGGGAGAAAATAGATTTGCTATTCATAAGAGCAGAAGTGCTGTTGATCCGTGGGAGGTCATAAGAGACTATTTTCTTCCAGCTTAGCATTAGTCTTTTCACGCTGATATCATGAATCAGAATGAAATGCAAAACTGAGAATTAAGCAAACACTTAGGAGAAGGAGATCATTCTGTTTATAGAAATCCCCTCTGCCTAGCAGTGGGCCATTAAAGCACAGACTACATTAGCAGTCAAGCACCCAAAAGTTTAGCAATCATATGATTAACACATTGAAAATAGAAAGTGTAACATGGAAAATGTGGAGGGAGAAGACAGTGACCTACCCTGGAGCTAATTATTAAACAGGAGCGCGAAGAAGAAAAAGCAGCACAGGTGTAGACGGAGCAATCCAGCACCCGCACTGTGAAGGGACGCCCCGGCCCGGCGACTCACCTCCTCTATCCTGGCTACCTGGGTGTCCGGGAGAGGGGCCTGCACCAGGATTCGGGGCACGGGCTGAGGAGAAAAGTGTGCCGGTCAGGGATCAGGGACCAGGATAATCAGACAGGCGCCCACTGCACAGACCGAGAGGCGTCGGCAGGGCCCTGCTGACCAGGCCACAGGAGAACACGGGGCCCGGCCAGGCAGACGAGACCCTTGCTCAGGCCACTGCCACTGCCACACAGGGGCACTTGCAGGCCGAGCTCCCTGTCTGCAGTCACACTGCCCAGCCCTTGCGGGCTGCGTGGCCCAGCCAGATGGACATCAGGCTCGTGTCACCACAGGAAGTGGGAACACAAGAAGGCTATCTGGCCTGAGGACAGGTGTAGAGGAAGCTGCAGGCCTGAAATTAACCTAACCAGGTAATGGAAAAGGGTCGCCACCAGGTTTCTGAACAGAGATGGCAGAGGAGAGCTAAAACTCAGCAGAACACAAGCTGGCCGGAGAAACACAGTCTGAGGTGACACAGCAGCAGCAGAGCAGCCCGGAGGTGTGCACAGCCGGGGATCGAGAGTATAAACAAGGTCACAAGAGAGGACTTTGTGCCTTACAGAGTTATAGACAGGGCCCAAGGAGGATTAAAGGAAAAAGACAAAAATGATGGGAGCCAGCATAAGGAAAGGGCCTCGGCGACTGGGTTCAAGCAGGCATGGGACACAGCAACTGGCACACAAGGCTCGGCTCCTCCCAGCACCCTTCTCGGGTCTGTGGGCTCAGGAACGAGGGCTCTTCCCCGGCACAGGAAGGTCACCCTTTGTTGGGCCCACAGAGGATAGAGGGTGGCGGCTGCTCCACTACAGATCTCATACCTGAAAGGTACCCGGCTGTGGCTACTACAGCGCGCAGCGTACAGCTGGACCTGAGCCTCCCACAAGAGGCCACCAGCTGGACAGAGCTCAGGCCAGGCTGTGGTCTTCTCTCCTGTCCCACTCACCCACCTGGAGGAGAAGAGTGCAGGCGACAAGAAAGCCCACACCAGGTGCCAGCCAGAGATGCAGGCATGGTGGCCCTGCATCAGTGAAGGCAGCCACATGACCATGTATGCCTCGTGCGGCTAGGAAGACAAATATTGGAAAGGAGAGGATGAGGACAGGCAGGACTGAAGTCAAGGCCAATGGCGAGGGGGTGAGATCACAGCAGAAGAAGCTTTGGGGAAGAAGGGATAGCTAAGGGAATATCACTCTGTCCCACAGGGGGCTCTGCAAGGGCCACTACCAGAAAAGCTCTGTGACAGCCACGGAGCAGGGGGAGGGGCCTGCAGGATGAGTACCGCCTCTAGCTTTAGGGCCTAGAGCAGCTTCCTGATTCCTGGGCCAGAGAGCTGTGGCCCAGACCCATGGCTCTGTGGTACTCAGAGATTCCAAAGGATGCCCAGCCTCTCACATGCTCCTGCACTGGGCCTCGCGGCCCCACACAGTGCTAGGCAGAGGCTGCCGTCTCTGTGTTCCTCCCACAGTGTCTAAGGCCTCACACAGACAGGAAGCTGCTCAGCCATCACTTCACAAAGACAGAAAAAATCTCATACTAGGACTCTAGTTCCATCTGACTTACTAAGACCAGGAGATGACCATTCCTACTGAGGTGAAGCGCAACCCTTCCCAAGCATGAAACTGTAGGAACACCACCAGGGACAGAGGGGTGATGATGCAGGACAGAACCTCGTCTAAAAAGATACCATCTTTCCCCTCGGGAGACTCCTGTGATTATAAAGTCCAGGACACTTAACAAATATGTGCTAAAATGAATTTTAGGACCAAACTGACCATAACACAGGTTCCAACTACCAGTGGACAAATGCTTACTGAATTTGGACAGTAAGAGGAAACGCAACTGGCTACAGAGGCTGGGAAACTGGAAAGACAACGTCCAGGGTAAGGAGCAGCCTGGGTCACTGGCATCACCGGGAATGTGTGCACATGCACACAGGCCGCCCACTTCAGGGAGATCAGGGATGAACGCAGCTGTCTTGTAGGGGTCCCAGATCCATTCGCAGAGAATGCCAGAACCTCAACTGTGCCACTTCTTCACACATAACAGCTCTGTATTGTTTGCATTTTAATGCTCTTTCACACCCCCTCTGCAGGCATCGCCTCTATTTCAGGAGCTCAAAACATTTCAGATCATAAGTTCATTAATCCTTACAACACATCTGGTAACTATTAATAAAAATGACTGCAAAGTGGTTTGCAGCTATAAATATTAAGGAGAAGTCCCATGAGGCAAGTGAATATAATTACCCACATTTCACACCACGGAAACCATCACCAAGAGCATTGGTTAAACGCGCTCAGGGCCCCAGAGCAGTGATAGACATGGGAGGGGACCAGGAGAGGACAGACGAGCAGGGCTCAGGCAGGAGCACAGCTCAGAGGTGCGCCAGAGAGCTGGCGGGGTGCTTCCTAGCATCTAGCAGGTCTCACACTTGCTACTCCCGCTCTGACATACCCTGTGACTGGGGAGATGCGCTCCGAATCCAAACCTGGCATAAAATCTGTCCTGGAGCACCTCCACCCGGAGCACACTGTCTCCTTGACGTAACAGGGACCGTGTCCACAAGGCTGCACCATCTTGCTTATTTCCTCCCTGTTATGGCTGGTGCCTAGATGTGCCCCAACAAGCCTCGTGCAGGCACAGGTGGGGCTTTACAGAGGTGGCTGGATCAAGAGCATGTGACTGACTGTTGGTGCAATGCCAGGATTAAGGGTGCTAGGCCTAAGGGTGAGTGATTGCCAAAGGAGTCTACTGATTAATTTGGCACTGCCCTCCTCCCAATAGCCTGGATATAAGGGACAGAAGGCTTGTCTTGTCCCTAACTTGCTTCGCTACTCTCTCTCTACCATGAACTGTTCCTCCTCTGCAGTGTCTCTGCCACGACACCTACTTGCAGTCACCCACCCTTTCTCCCTTAATGGGTGGGTGCTGGGGTTTTTCTCTCAGCAACAAGAAAAGTAAGAGGCCAGGGAGATGGCTCAGTGGAATAAGTGCTTCCCTGGCAAGCACAAGGGACTGAGTTCAA
>NDGN011545160.1:3393-16788 GCA_002564285.1 Tympanoctomys barrerae
GTCAGATGAGGGCCAGGCAGAAGGGTGAAATCTGTAGGGAGGTGGAGCTATTCAGGAGGTCTTGTCCTCAACAGCAACAAGGCAGGCTTCTAGGAGACACATGGAGCCCCAGAGAGAGGGGATAAGAGGAACGTGCTGCTCTGGTTTAGATACGGTTTATTTCTAAAAATTCGTGTACTGGAGATCTGGTCCCTAACGTAACTGTGCTGAGCCTTTAAGTGGTGATTGAGTCATGGAGACTCCCCCCTCAGCCCGCATGAAGGGATCAGCGTAGGGCCCTTCACAGTGGTTAGTCGGCAGGGAGCGGGTTGTGATCAAAGGACTTGGGTTTCCTCAGCTTCTTTCACTTCTCTCTCCTTGTGACCTCTATTCCACAAGCACCTACTTCTTCTGTTTTTTCACCATGCACCAGAAACCAAGAAATGCTAGTACTGTACTCTTGGACCTCTAGTTCTAGGATCCAAGGCATATCCCTATTCTTTATAAGTTTTGCAGCTTCAGGTATTTTGTTAAGCAACAGAAAAGGGACTAAGACGCTTGGCCTTGGCCAGTGGGCCAGCCTCCCGAGGAGATCTTGGCCTCAGGCTTTGGTTACCAGGTGACCTGGAGAGGAAGAGGCTTCCAGCAACTTGAAGAGAGGAGGGGAGGCTGTGTGTGGGTGTCTCCTGGATGCCCTTTCTCAGGACTCCCCGAGGGTCAGGTATGTGGACAGCTCATTTCCTGACACGCCTTGCTGGAGAGAAGGGTCCCAAATGCTTCTTTGGTGACAATGTCAACAGAGACTTGCAGGTGTCCCCATGTGCAGGCGTTCCTACTGGATACCTTAAGCCTTGTCTTCAGACTGAGGTTCTTGCATCTGGGATTTGTTGAGCAAATGCTTTCTGGAGAAATCCTTGTGAAAAAATGGAAAGGAGCCCTTCTTTGCAGAAGAGGACAGGCAAGGGCTGGTCACAGCCACCCCTCAGAGCAGCTGGGAAATGGGGCCTCACCAGCACCAGCATCGTGTGCTGCACTGTTTGGGGTCAACAGGGAAGGTTGGAGGGTTCCCCAAGCACTGCTTGGTCCCCACGTGTGCACTGCTGGCCTCTGAAGCAGCAGCAAATGTCATGCTCACCCTGGTGAATCAAGAAGAGCTGAACTTCACAGTGGGGGCTCACGTCTTGAAAGTCAGCATTGGTAGCTAGAAGCCAAGGTATGGACATATACCAACCTCCCAGCAGGGGCTGGCTGCCTTTTATAAGGCTTCTGGGACTCACAGCATGGAAACAGCAGATGCCCACAGATGCACATAGCTGCGGAGAAGCAGTGGCCTGTGTGTGCCCCGGGCTCCCTGAGGGGCCCACCGACTGGGCGCTTCCTCCCAGCCCCCACGGTCCAGTGGCAACTACTCATCCAAATCTGGTTTGATCATTTTTCTCCTGGGCTTCATGCCCACTGAAACACAATCTCAGCAGGACCCTTCAGGCTCTTTCTATAAGAACATAGTATTCTTTTTAGAAGCTCAGAAAATGCAAATAAATAATTCCCTGTATTTCTTCAGGCCAACAACTGTGTCCTGCTTTGGCAGGCCTGTTGCCCAGCTGCCTCCGTAGGATCTCTGGGAGGGAGGGATATGCACGCCCGTGTGTGTGTGTGTGTGTGTGTGTGTGTGTGTGTATGTGTGGTGTTAGGGTGATAGACTCAGATAAGGGGAAAGCAACTGTAGAATTTAAGACACACTTTATCACCAAAATTACGGTGGTACAGCATTTTCTCCACGTGGCAAACACCTTGTGCTGCTGTGTTTTCTTCAGTCCTTTCATACTAACACAGTTTGCTGGTCCCAAAGTCAGGGGTGACACAGCTTAGGAACTGAAAACTGAGGACAGAAGAGGCCATTCTGAGAGCTGGAAAAATTTCCAAATGCTTCTTACTGGATTCAAGAATGCAAGAGGCCAGAATACTCTCTGATTTAAACAATGTCATTATGAAGAAGTTAGACAGTGGGATGCACATATTTTCTGCTATGATAATGGAGTTCTCTGAAAGCAGATTTAAAGTTAATTAATTAATTAATTAATTTGGTACAGGGTCTCACTACACAGCTTGGACTTATAGTGATCCCCTGTCTCAGCTTCCCCAGGGCTGGGATTACAGGTGTACACCACCACACCCAGTTTCAGTGGCTGGCATGGAGCTCCCAGGACCAGCTCGGCCTGCGGAACCTGGGTCCTTGTGCTTTCCTGGCAGGCACTTAGATGGCTGAGCTATCTCCCAGCCCTCTGACAGCACATTTAAACTCCTCTCCATCCCCCACACCACGTGCAGAGGCCTCAGGCACTTAGAAGGCCTTAGGCATTTTAGTCTCTGCCCAAATGCCCTGCTGTCCATGTGATGCCCGTCCTGCGTGGTCCTTGCCTTTCCAGCTGGTAGGGTCAGTTTAGGTGAGCATACTTTGACACTGGCAGACAAAAGGAACAGAGGTAACAGCCTGACTCACCTTTGCTTCCCTTCCTCCTCCACCGCATGGGAAACACAGGATTTTCTGACTCTGCCTGTCATTTAATGCAGAGTTCCACTGTGGGCAAAACAGTGTACATGAATGTTCACAGCAACACTATTGAAGAGACCCAAAAGAAACCACTTCAATAGCCACAAGCAGGTGACTGGGGAACCAAACTGTGGTCTATCCGTACCAGAGAATATGACTCAGCCATCAAAGGGTGTGATGACATACTGACACGTGCCACAACATAGACCAACCTCGAGGATATTATGTGAACGGAAATGAGGCAGCCATGAAAGACTACATGCTGTGTGGTTCCTTTAATAGACGCAGACCAGGTAAGCCCGTAGGAAGAGAAAGAAGGTGGCTTCCAGAGGCTTGAGGGATGTGGATATGGGAGATGACTCTTTAGTGGGTGCAAGGTTTTCTCTTGGAGTGATAAAAATATTTCACTTTAAAGCTAATTTTGAGGGGCCGGGGAGATGGCTTAGTAGATTAAGCACTTCCCTGGCAAGTGCAAGGCCTGAGTTCTATCCCCAGTTCTGGAAAAAAAAAAAGCTAATTTTGGGACTGGAGAGATAGCTCAGTGGTCTGACTACTTGTCGGCCAATCACACGAAACTGGGTTAAATCCCCAGTACTGCACGCCGGGAGGCTCCAGAACACTAGGTGTGCCATGCCACCCATGGAACAGGGTGTGGTGATGCATGCTTATAATTCCAGTGCTGAGGCGGCTGAGACAGGAGGATCATTATGAGTCTGAGCTGCAGAGTGAGATCCTGTACAAAATAAATAAATAATTTTTTTTCTTTTGCATTTTAGGGAAGGGTCTACAGGGTGTTCAGGGTTTCAGTAATAGATCGGACTCATAGTGATCTGCCTGCTTACATCCTCCCAAGAGCTGAGATTATAGGCGCGCCATCACACCCAGTCTCAATTGCTGTCTCAGCACACCCCAGGGGGTGGGGCTGGCACAGCAGGCCTGGGGATTGAACCCCCAGCCACTATGCCTGCTTGCAGGTGCTTTAATCCACCGAGCTATTTGGCCGACCCTAATAAATAAATAATTGCATAATATAAACCTAATTTTGTTATGTGACTTTAAGTTTCATTTAAGAAGAAAAATATTGAAGACTTCTTCCCAACTAGAGCAGTGGGGCTTCCTCACTCCACATTCACCTTCCTCTGTATTCTAGAGACTTTTCTGTCACTGGAAAAGATGCCTTCTCCACGCCATGACTGCTTCCCGACTGCTCAGGGCCGAGTTAGCTCCAGTCCTTCCTAGCTGCAAAGGCCCCAGCACTTAACCTGTGAGCCTCCAGCTTCCTCGTTCACATGATTCGCAGTTACATGGTGGATGCAGTGAGGTGAGGCAAGAAAAGTTCATTCATTGCAGGAAGTTAAACAGATATAATACAATCATTTTTGATACTCTAAGCCCCACTGGGACCAAAGGCAGAAACATCTTTTATTCATGGCACTTTACAGATATAAGCCTCCTGTCCACCAGGAGGAACCCTCAGAAGGAGCCCACCATCAGTTCTAGCAGGAATCTGTTTCATGGAGCTCCTCTTTCTTTTACTGCTTCATTGGCACCCCTGGTTGATGGATTTTGCCATCAGAAGCCCTGCAGTTTTAAACTCTAAACCATGGTTGACAAACTTTTTTCTTTATGGGATAAGCATATTTTAGCCTTTCTGGGCCATACTGTTTACAAAAATTGGTTGCAGGGCAAATCCAAATCAAGCCTGTGGCTTGATTCTATGCAGCCTTTAAGCTAAATTGTTATTTCTTTTCCTTTTCTTTTCTTCATTCTTAAATGGGCAATTTTAAAAGAAGAAACATGTGACATGCAAGAACGAAATAAAATTCATACTCCAGTACCTATATATAAGGTTCTACTAGAACACAGTCACCTTCATTGTATGTTATCTATGACTTCTTTCTGGTTGTTTTGGAATTGAACTCAGGACCTCGTGCTTGCCAGGTAGGCCCTGTGCTGCTGAGCTATAGCCCTGGTCCTCTGTGGCTTCTTTTGAATGACAGTGGCTGAGTTGAGTAGTTTTGACAGAAACAATAATGATGGCACAATACTAAAGAGTTTACCATCTTGTCCTTTAAAAATTTTTGTTGTTGTTGTTGGTATCTGCTCAAAACGAAGTTAGCAGTCAAAATCACTCATGATGTCATATTTTACCTCATGACTCATATTCTGCATATCAGTGTGTTTTTATGGCTGTTTTGTGAGTCTTTTGTCACCATCTCATGAAGTTGTGAAGACCGAATGACTCAATGCACGACAAGCGCTGAAGACAGTGCCTGGAATTATGAGCGTGCAGGAATTATGAGTTCTAGTTATGTATGGAGTTGTTAGTGCATTGGCATGAATTCAAATACAAAACAAAAGGAGTTCTTCCCTCTTTAATTTATTTTGGCATGTGCTGTAAACAGTTTGACAAGTCCCTTTGACAGCTTTCTGTTTTCACCAGTCGTGGGTGACATTACAAATTCTCCTTCATAGAAGGTACAAGTGAAACAGACCTGGGGGGACATTTTGGATCCTTCCCTCTTCAGAAAGTGTGATCACGCGGAGATCCATCTGGTTGTCAGTAGAACTGCGCCATATTTCTTGGGAGTGAGGTGTCCAGACCACTGTTCATCCATATTTCCTGGATGATTTGCTCCCTGCGCTCAATCCTTTCTGCCAGCTCTGCAGCCTCTATGGAACTGTAGGCTGGATATGAAGTCCTACGGAACCCTGACAGTTCCCCTGGAAATTCAGAGTCAGAGGAGTCCTCCTCCTCCCCATCTTCCTCGCTGTCCTCGGCCTTGTTGCTTCCTGGTACCAGGTGCTCCTTCGCCAGCTGCAGCTCCCTGAAGTCTTTGATGCAGGACACCCTGATGACTAAGGCACACAGTGTGAGGACCAGGCCTATGCAGACGCTGGACACAAAGAGCAGGGCAGCTCTCTCAGGGTGGGCTGTGGGGAGAAGAAAATATGTCAGGAGCTAGACGAAGCCTCAGTCTTTACCAGTCCAAATCCCACAGGACTTGATCTAAGTGGCACCCTTGGAACCATGGCCACTTCACTGATCTTGTCCCCCAGTGATTACAGTTTTGTATCATAGTCAGTAAATGCATGTACATGTAAGAGGACACACAGAAGAGGGACACAGAAGCCATTCATTTAAACTCAGACTGGTTGCAGCCTCCACCAAAAATGACTCCACAGTCTCATGTGTTTGGGAGGTGACTGGACAGGAGAGGCGGTCACTGGGGCGTGGTCTGGGCAGGGTCATCTCTCTCCCACTTCCTCCCTTCTTTCTGTGCTTCCTGGCCAGGATGCCGTGAGCAGCTCTCCTCTTCCCAGGCCTTTCCACCATGCCTTCCTGCCTTGGAGCTGGCAGTGAACCTCCCCTCCTTTAAGTTGTGGGTGTTGGGCATTTGTCCCAGCAACAAGAAGAGGTAATTCATATAAAGTTCCTAGAATATTTCCTGAAACATAGTAAAGGTTCAATCAATTCTCAGCTACTGTCAACAGTAGCCAATTATGCAGAATTAATTTATATATGAAATATGTCTTTGAAATTTACTCCTATTGATTGGGGAGTTGAGCCCTGACCCTCAGCACGTGATAGGCAAATGGTGTACCACTGACCTATATCTCCAGCACTGATCTTTTTTTGTAGTACTGGGAATAGGACCCAGGGCTGCCTCTCTCGTTCTTTTTATTTTTGGTGAAAGGGTTTTGCTAAGTAGCCTGGACTGGCCTCAAATTTGTGATCCTCCTGCCTCAGATTCCAGAGTAGCTGGAATTATAGGCACTTGTACCTCTGTGCCTAGCTGTATGCAAATTGAAAGAATAATGTTATAGATGGTTGTAAAGCTTTATTTTTTCATTTATTAGTTTAAAATAAATAAAAGTTCTAATAATGTTTCTTGCATCCAAGTGGGTTTTTCTATACAATAACAGAAATAAATATAATGCTAATGTGTTCTATGTGCCTTGGCCTAACCTCCACAAAGTCCAGGACTATATCACTTCCTTCCATTTCTCTACTTCATGATTTGTATCCCTTGGGGTGCTGGTGTATCCATCTGGGAAATAATTATCCAGTAATCCCACCACCCCTTTGAGACAGGGTCTTGCCATGCAGTCCAGGCTGGCCTTGAACTCACTATGCAATTCAGGCTGGGCTTGGACTCATGGTGATCCTCCTGCTCAGCCTACCAAGTGCTGAAATTTCAGTTGTGCATCACCGCGCCTGACCAATTCCTTCCTATTAGAGATCAGAAGTTGGTAAATTTCCTGGCGAGTGACCAGACAGTAACTATTTTGGGCTTTAGGGGCCGTCTGTGTTCTCTGCTGCAAGTGTTCACCTCTCCTGTTGTAATGCAAAAGCAACCAGAGATCTCACGTGATGCAGAACCAATGGATGTGGCCCAATAAAGTTTTATTTATACATCTGGGCCACGGGTCATACTTTGCCAGCCCTGATACAGGTGCTCAATCAGAAGCCCTGCCTGAGTTCAGTGCAGAACCAGGGCTGGAACTTAGATCTTAAAACAGTGGGTTCCTTGTGGGGTCCACGTGGGTGCTCCTGCCTCTCCTCAGCACATCTCAGCTGAATGGGTCCCCCTCGAGGTGTACTGTCACTCCTTTGATTTCAGGAGAATAAAGGAGACTGTTGTCCTTGCAATTCCTATCCTTCCCTAGAGGTCCAGGCTGGAGTTTCAAAACTGCTACATTTCACCCTAGTCAAGGGATCCAGCCCATGCAGTCTTAGGCGAGGTGGAACTGGGGCACCTTATCTTCTTGTAACTGGAAACCTCCCCAGTCCACTTCCTTCCCCTGCAGCTAAAGCCATCGCCCCGAGTGGCTGGACTCAGGTGTGCTGCTCTTTGTTGCCACCACCCCCAAGGGTTGTGTCATCACGCTTCAGGACACAGATGTCCCCATTGAGCATTGACCTTGGCTGGGGAAAGGATGGTGGGTTGCATTTGTAGTGTTCTTAGGAACAGTGGCTTTCTTAAGGGTCAGCTTTGTAGAGGGATTTGGTCAAGTAGACATAAGTCCTTTGTGAAGGAAGCAAGGGCTGTTTTCATGGGGGGTGTGATAGATTGAAGAGGTGGACACAGTGGCACTTGGGATGAGGACATTAAATAGTATGGTACAAAAGATGCGAAGAGCTGAGGCTCTGGTCCCCAGACAGCTTCTCCCCACTTCCCTTGCAGATCAAAGCTGCTGACCCCCATCCCTCCTGCTGTAGCCTGGGCATGGCACAGGTGTCCCTGAGTTCATGCGGTGAAATGTAATCCCTGTTGTGACGTATTAGGAGGTGGAACCTTAGCTCGGCTATTGTTTGGAATTGGAGCCTTGGAAAGATAATGAGGGTTAGATAATGTCTTCAGGGTGGAGCCCCATGATGGTTCCTGGTGGCTTTATAAGAAGAGAAAACATACAGACTCACACACATGTGCTCCCTGTGTCCTGCCCTGTGATGCCCCTACCTGCCATGGGACTTGGCCAGCAAGAAGGCCATCACCAAGTGTAGGCCTTGACCTTGCACCTCCAGAACGTTGAGCACCAAGAAACCTGCTTTCTTTATAATTCACCCAGTGAGGGGCATTGACTTACTGCAACGGAACTAAGACACGGGTTCCCTCCCCTTCCCTCTCCCTGCCAGCCTGTCATACCAGCCCGAGGTTCTCCAACACTTTGGTCTCCTTGTCAGCTTTTGGTGCAGCCACAAACTTCTTCATCTTGGAAAACATAAACCTTGCTGGGAGCAATGCTAGGAGCTATGCTGTGACACACAGGAAGTGCTGTGGATGGAATAAAATCCCAGCCATCTGCTTCCTTCTCCAGGAAAGGTGGTCCAGCTCAGGCAGAGAGACTTTCATCTGGGTCAGGTTTCTGAGGAGCAAGGATCGCCCATCTGCCCCAGTGTCCAAGCAGGGGTGTCACAGAGCATGGAGTCAGGCTCGAACTGGGTGTCACAAAGCCAATTTATTCCTGTACTTCTTTAGTCACTTATTTCAAAGGATAATGGGGTTAAATTATGTATAACCCTTAGAACATGACACACTGGCCACTACAGGGTCCTCCTTTATACTTATTTGTATAATGACATTCAATAGACCTGTGCCTAGACCATAGCCCTATCTACCTAGGGACAGGTTCCTGTCCTCATCTCCTCCTTCCCTGTTGGATTAGTGAGTTTTTGCTTGCTAGGACACAATAACTGACACCTACAACCTAAAGAAGGAAAGTTTTATTTAGTTCATGGTTCAGGAGATTTAGTCCCTGGTCAGCTGGCTTCACAGCAGGAACATCGTGACAGACAGTCCTGGCGGGGGACAGCTGCTCACCCCATGGCATCCAGGAAGCAGCAAGAGAAGGGGAAGAGCCAGAGAAGATGGGCAGGAGTCCCGCTCCATCCTTCAGTGCATGCTTATAGTGACTTACTCCCTCCAGCCAGTTCCCATCTTCCAATATTACACTCAGCTCCAACCTCATGAATGGATTAGAACACTGAGGAGGATCGTGCCCATGAGCTGGCCACCTTCCCAGAGACCCTTCTTTAAGCCAGGTGTTGTGGTGCACACCTATAATCTCAGCACTTGGGAGGCTAAGGCAGGAAGATTGCTCTGAATTTAAGACCAGCCTGGAACACATGGTAAGATCCTGTCTCAATCACCCCACCCTGAAAAAGCCCCATCTCTAAGTACATAGTCCCTTTGGGGGACATTTTTAATCCAAACCATAAAACCCATCTAAGCAACCTGAATCCCACATTCATTACTCTCTGCTTTCTTAAAATATATTTTTTGCATCTTTGTGTATCCTTAGCAACTGTATAAGAGTATAATGTTACAGAGAATGTTTGGGACTTGGAGTTGCTTTTCCTTGCTATCATATTACATAGGAGGGACCAAAATTATAATATGTAATGTGTACATATTACATATCGCACAAAATTCCATCCCTTGGACAGTTGTAGAGTTGTACAGAACTCTCTCCTGCAGATGGGCACCTGGTTTGCCGCCAGGCTCCTGCCCCTGTGGATACATGGACATTCTTGTCAGTGTCCCTGGTGGACATCTGAGAACATTTCTCTCTGGTACTGCCCTAGGAGGCAACCAGATGGGCTTCAGGGTCCATGGATTTCAATTTTAGAAAATTCTTCCCCAGTGGTTTCCAAATGGCTGTGGTGTGTAAGAAGTCCTTGAATCCTCCTCTTCCCCAGCACTCGTTGGGACAGATTTTTAATTTTTCGGTCACGATGGTGTACAATTGTAGCTTGGTATGATTTTGACCTGCATTTCCCAGATGCACATGTGTCAGTAATTCCTCTTCTTACAATGCTAGTGTGTGTCACTTGTACACTTGGCATTTCTGTTGTGTGATCTGAAGTTCCCTCTTATGCACAAAAAATACACAAATATTCTATATATTCTCAATAATGATGTTTTTACAGTTTACTGCTACTGGTTCTTCATGAGTGGCTTGCATTTTCACCTCTATTGCATTGTCTTTTAACCAAGTGAATTTGTCTGAACAAATACAATGATGAGCACGGTTCTCATCTCCCAGATGACAACTGGTTTCCAGTCTCCTGCTTTGTCCCTGTCATTCACCTTCCCATGTGGCCACTGTCTACCTTTCTAAAATCACACATCTGCTCTTGTCAGACTTAAAACCTGTAAATTGTCTCCCTCCTCTAGCAAACTCAAAGTCAAGTCCTGGCCACAGCCTGCAATGCTTGCCATGACCCAGGCTTGCCACACTCCATCTCCCATGAGACTTCCTGTCATCTGCTCTGGCTCATGGTCCAGGCCTCCTGTGTGCTGGAGGGCTCCCCCTTTCGTGCGTTTGCACACACTCTTCTTTCAGCCTGGAATGCTCTTTCTCCTGCCTCAGCTGGCCCACCACACCTCTACCTGCCTTAGTCTAGGGAGGGGTCCTGGGATGAAGCATTAGGTGTGGTGTCCTGTGGATGGGGCTCCACAGAACCGGGTTCTCTCTTCCTCTTCTCCAGGGAGGAGGTACTGGGCCCTGCTGCCCACACAGCTTCTCACTCCTAGGACCCTGCCCCCTCGCTGCTCAGGTACACTTCTGCCACATCCTTCCTCTCCAGGGCTCACCCACACCAACCCACCAAGACCCAGCGGCCAATGGGGAGCACAGGAAACTCTTGGCGAGGTAGAATCAGGCTTCATATCCATCTGAATCCATCAGTTTAAAGATTCAGGATCCACACAATCCCTGAGTGGTAGTCAGAAGGGATCATGGAGATGAACTGGCCCAACCTGTCCTACTGCAACTAAGTCACTTGTCCAGAGCCACCATTGGTTGGGGCCCCAGGTCCAGGCTGGAGCTTCTCATATAGACCCAGGTTTTACATAAAAACATTTCATCTGCCTTCTGGGATCGTTTAGGTCTCTTTTCTTTTACATATACTAAATTAATAATGAGGTTGACGTTGAATCATCTCTTCATACTGTTTTTGTTGGTAAAGTTCTAAATTAACCATGTTCTTCACGGGCTGGATGGAATAGCTTGCATTTTGTCATCTGTAATTTGCTCTTGGGCGCCTCAGCCAGTGGTCCATAAGGCCTCTTTCAACACTTGGATCTGGGTCCTGCGGCCAGCACAATCCTGCTCAAATGTATTTGTGTCCAGGCGAGACGCTCAGGAGCCAAGCAAAGGTCTCACCTCTCGGAGCTCGACTAACATCGGAAGGAGGCAGGCAGCAGCTGGGGCCAGCGGCCTCTAAGAGAAAGCACAAAGTGTCCCAGAGCCTTGTCTGACAGCACTTGGGGATGTGACAGTAACTTTCTGTCATAGAACCAAAGGTTGGGGACCGTGGGAACACATCAGAGCCCACACCTACGCGACAAGGCACTGCTGATCTCAGATTGTCCTCCCTGGCAGGGGATCAGTGGCTGTGACTGTGGAATGTGTAATTCAACTTGTATTCCTTATGAGTCTGCTGATATGTGAGAGCAGCTTTCACATGAAACTATGATGCCCCCATCCCCAGGGAACGCTGTGAACCTGTCCCCTCCAGGTCTGCCTTATCCTGGGCCCCAGTTACCCCAGCTGTGTCTGTCACAGGCTGAAGACACACACTCAATACAGTCTCAAACAGCAGGGGCAGGGACGGAAGTACTGGGCCACAAAAGGCATGCCTGCAGGCACTGATGAGGTAAACACGGCAGCCAGATGCCAGGAAGACATAATTAGGTTAGTTACTAATTAGGAATGGGAAGGGTCCTGTTCTGAAGCAAGACTGTCTGAATAAATAAGTCCCCTCAGGCACAATCTGCCAGGGCACATGGGCTCATGCTGAGCCAGCTAGCAAAGTGCCTTCTTAACACACACAGACACACAGGCACGCACACACACACACACACACACACACACGCATGAATGCACGCATGCACACATGAACTCACCACATACACACCCCCATGCTCACACCCATTCCTTTCTACACCTCTAACTTCAAACTTTTCTGTTGGGAAAATATCCCATAGATCACTCAAATGGCCCCAAGAAACTGTGTGTCGGGGAACCTTGGAGAGTCTCATGTGCCTTCCACCAACCTCTGTGTTTCCTGAGTGCAGGACCAGGCCCTCAACTGATTTTCGTCTGGTTGTGCCTGTGTTGAGCTGACTGCATTAATATGTTGAAATTGCTTGCAGCCTGAGCCGGGGAAAGGTCCTTTGGGGTTCACTCGATGTACTCACCCTTTGGTTAGGCGGGGCTGGAGCCTGGCCTGATCATGCTCTTGTTTCCCTGCTGCTCCTGCCACTGGCCTCTCCTTTTGAGACCTCCACCCGCCCAGTGTGGGTGAGGATGTGCCTGAGAGCTGGCTGGGCGCCTCCTTCCAGTGGGGATGAGGATAGTGCTTGGCATCAGCTCACACTGTCTGTTAGTGCGCTGCTGTCTTGGGCTGAACCAGCTTCATCTGGCACCACTGCAGGGCACTGCCCTGTGGACCACAGACCAAGTGCTGCACGCTGCCACAACTAGAGCAACCGTGCAGGGAGCAACACAGGCAGCCTGGAGGCACTTGTTCCACTGGGACCTTCGTGAACCTCTGATGATTTCATTTAACTAACAGCCATCACCACGAATATAGAGCTGCTTTTTCTGAGCATTAAATTCAGGCTTGGGCTTGGCTTGCTGCAATGGTTATACCTAAAGATATCTCAATAAAGCCAGAAACAGCCCATCACATTCTCACATTTTAAACAATGATCTAAAAATAGCAACTTCTGGGTGATAACAAGGCCTCTAGTGGCTCGCACTGTGGTTCAGCTTGGCTGTCTGCTAACTGCTCACCATGTTCCTCTGCACCAGCAGACACAGGGATGCACAGGAGATGAGATGGCAGGCGCTGGCCCTAAGGAGCTTGGCAGGTCCTAGGGAGACAGGCACTTGCAGATCCATCTATCCTACGATTGGTGGGACTGAGTAGGATAAAGGTCAGACAGGGCCGGCGGGAAGCCAAGATAGGCAGCAACATAAGGGCTATGAGAAGCCAACGCAATAGGTTTCTCCTGCTGGGCCGCTGTCCATGGTGCCCCCAGATAAAGGGCTAAGCTGCTCTGACCCTCTGCTTCTTCAGTGCATGGTCGTGGGTCAGAGTCTCATCTTTCAGGGGTGTTGTTGTGGAATGATCTGTGCTCCCCAAAATTCACATGTTAAAGTCTCAACCCCAACATGACAGTTATTGACGATGAAGTTTATAGGAGTTTGTTAAGGTTAATGGAGGTCAAAAGTATGGGGACCTACTCTGATAGGATGGGTGCTTTGGGGGCTGGGGAGATAGCTCTGTGGAATAAGTGCTTGCCTGACAAATGCAAGATTCTGAGATTGATCCCTGGTACCACCAAAAA
>NDGN011545162.1:0-15170 GCA_002564285.1 Tympanoctomys barrerae
TGAATTTTAGGAACAAATGGAGGTTATGAGCAGAATATATTTATTGAGAGAAATAAAGCTCCTGTCTAAGAGAGGGACAGGAGGGGGGCCCAAGCGGGTAATTCCCCCGAGAGCCTCATTTTTAATCCCCAAATCTGTCAAAATCTAAAGACTTTTGTGCTTCACAGACACCAGATTTAATATGGAATTCTTAGTTAAATTCAAGTTTAAATCTATAAAATAATTTTGTAGTATACATATGTCCATATATCCCATAGAACATCCCTGTACTTAAAAAATCATTATTTACTTAAAATTGAAATTTAAATAGAAGTCCTATATCCAAATATTGCTGGCAGGCCTGGCCCTTGTGTACCTATTAGGAAGACAGTTTAGACATCAAACACAATGAAGGCTGCCGCTGGCAGCACATTTAGTGGCTGCAGGTACTGGTAAGGGGAGTAGGTGTGGAGTCCACGTGGGCCCTCTTGGAGGCTGCACTGGGAAAGCCAGAGGAATAGTGATTGGAGCAAACTGAGTGTGTGTCACTGGAAAACTGGTTACATGTGCTACTGCCCATGTAGAGGGATGCAGTGTTCATTCACTGGCCTAAGTCTCCTCTAGAGATTGTCTGAGTTGCTCCTCCCTGTTCATATTCTAGTGTATTTGTATTTCCAGCTGAAGTTGAAGAGATGTATTCCATGTATGTTTTTAATTTTAGGGAAGCATCTCACACATTTTTGTAATGTTAGATCTTGTGATTCCTTTACTCCAGAAATGTCTTGCTTTAAATCAAATGTTTGGTCTCAATTTTGAATCTCTCTGAGCAGGGCCCAGCTGGCCCTGCTTCTCCTGGGTGAGGTACCGACCATGTCTGTGCATGCCTTCCACACCTGGGGCCTGGCTGCTGCGGCTCCCTTGCTGCAGCTTGGGCCCCTGGAAGCCTCCTGGGGACCTGAACAGGAATCTGGAGCACAGATGGGCCTCTACCTCCTGGACTGTCCGAGCCAGAAGCATGGCCCCAGCGCTTGGAAATATAATGATGTCCATATGTAAGTTAGAGATACAAAACCATCAAAGTGTGTGTAATAGCGTTCACTTGATGATATTTTGGAATGATCCTGGGAGAAGAATATATTCAAGTTTTAAGTAAATGAAAATTTCCATAGGTCTAAAAGTCTTTAGATTGTTCCATAATTTTGTCAAGTGCTGCCATGGATGTGATGTGCCTTTTGGACAGATCATGTCTTAATTACCTTTGTATTTTTCGGCACACATAGAAGCCAGTCTTTTTTGTGGCTCTGCTTTTTCCCTGTGCCAAATCACTCTTTCACTTATGCTCTTTCATTTCTGCTAAAGATACCACCATTTACTCAGGGTGACAGCACCAGAGTGCAGAAGCCATCCTGGACTCTGTGTCCTCTCTAATCTCTCCCTCACCAGGACAGCATGTTCTTGCAATTTTTCTTCTGAAGGCATTCTACAGTTAGCCTCTTCTCTGATTCCCCAAGGCCTCAGGCTTGCCTGTCAGATGAAGGTTTGTTATGGCCTTGTTCTAGCTCTACATTAAGTAGTATTTTGTTGGTGGCACAGAATAGATGGACAGGATAGGTTGCATTGGTTTTGGAGTTCCATATCTGATATAAATTAGAGCCTGTGCAGAGTGACCCGTGCCCTCTTTCTTAACAGGGTGAGTAGAATAACCACAAGAGTGGTCACAGCGTGGGGAGTCAGTACCACCTACAGACAAGAATGTGGCTTGGGAGCCAGTCTGCCCAGTGTAATGTTCAGCCCTCCCAGTGTGTGATTTGGGACAGTGACTAAATATCGGTTTCAATTTTGTGGGTTAAAGGACACGATAAACCATAGAACTATTATAAGGACTCTTGTGTGTCTTGGACAAAGTAAGAACTTCCAAATGATGATTCAATAAATTGATGGTCTAGGGGACTCTAGGTCTGAATTTGTCTCTACCACATCTGCTACAGGTTGCAAACAGCAGGGGAACGGTGATCTTCTCACCACTAGGTGGCACTTTCGAAAGACTCATGCTTGTCTGTACTTGCCTGGTAGAACTGGCTGGGGAATAAATGTGGGCCCTTAACCCATCTCTCGATTTGTATCTGTAAGCAAAGGCAGGAAGCAGGAGTTGCTGAGACTAGATACCCAGTACACTGACTAGGGATGCATCAGATCTGGAGAGCTTGACAGACCCTGCTGAAGAGGTGATGCCAATTGCAAATTACTAGTGTGATCCGTTTGTTGATTTGTTTTTTGTACATTTAACTCTTTATATGCCAGGTATGTGGACAGACAAAGGTGGGCAAAGAACCAATAATGTCAGTCAAAACACTTATACTCATGGAGCTGAAGGGGGATAAAATGGCCAGGAGCTCAGGTCAGAGAGACGGAGCACTTGGTGTTTCACAGCAGACAGGTGCTGGTCATAATCCCTGAGAACACAGTTCAGGGATGCAAAGGAGTGCTCTGGGAGGATGGGATGAGCTGGAAGTATCCAGCTGGAAGCTAGATACAAGGCCCATGGTGAGATCCAACCTATGGCAAGGCCAACATGAGGGAGGTGGTGCTAGAGACCTATGGGGTTGCAGGAAAAACCTGTGTGCTCCTACAGGGACGCAGATCCCAAGTGGGAGCCAGGATCAGGTATTGGTCTGGATTTGCCCCCAAGCCCCTCATTGTGCACCTGATATACCCACTTAGATGGTCTAAGGAGCCAGCGGAATTGTTTCCATGGTTCCCTCTTAAGAGGTAACTCGCCTAGAGACTGAGGTGGGCCCATTAGGAACGACAGCCAAGTACTGGGCTCTATGGCACTTTGTTAGAACCATGAGCTGTGGAGTAGGAAGAAAAGCGAAGTCCTCTCTCTAGGAGGAGCTGACGCTTTAACAAGAGAGATGTAGTCACCACAGAAAGAACACACAGGACCTGTCAGCCCATCATCCTGCGCTCCGCAGAGCCCCACCTCTTACGTGTGAACATGTTCCACAACTCACCATTTAGGTGTTGCTCCATTAAGTGAATCAGCAAGGGGGGTGGTGTTTAAGATTTCATTTCCAGAAAAAAAAAGAACTTCAATGTCACAGAGAGGTTTGAAAAAAGGACATGGTGTCATAGCTATATTAGAAATTTCCCATTATGCACACCATTGTAGTACGCCATGCAATACATCCATACCTGATTCTTTTATGTAGAGATCATTCTCTGGTTTTTAAAAAATTTAAAGCCTAAATCCAAGTAATTCCACAATACATTTCCTTCTGCTAAATTTTATAAGGCTGAAAAGCTACATTCAGAGCGTTTTTTCCCTTTCTTGATATTATTTGGATTCTGAGGGCATTTGGCAAAATGAAGATAACCTGAGATGAACTCAATAGGGCATCTTTTTCTCATCTTTTAAAAAAGTCATTAATTTTTTTTGAAAATATGTGCTTTAGGTTTTCTTTAGGATTCTCTTCTTTTTGAGAATGTAGCTCCAAGTCTGTGGAGTTAAGGAAGGGCCAGCCTCTGGGACTCCCTGGAGGAGATCCCGCTGCTTGCAGGGGAAGGGCTGCGGATCTCCCAAGGGAGGAGTGGGGCGGGGCGGGGCTAACCTGCCAAGCCCGGCGATCTGTAGGGACAGGGCTTCCCATTTTTACCAAGCTGTATGCCAAGTACGGGATGCGCTGTGCCATTTAGAACACGAGAGCTAAGACACTGTTCCTAATTTGGCTCCTGGAGGCTTCGCTGTGCCGACGCCCTGAAGCAGATAATCCCCTGGTTCTCAGAATTCTTTGGAAGTGGAGTCTTCTCGGCAGCGAGGCCGGGCCTTCTGCCCGTAGGCGTAGCTGCTTGGGATGGAGAAGCCGCACCCTGCTGGGAAACATGCGGGCGGCGAGGGCGCAGCTTTTCGGTTGTTTGAAGAGGGGCGGGGGATTCAGGGGCAGAAACCAGGCCCCTCCACAAAGAGACTCTGCTGGGTCTGGGAGCCGGGGCCGCCCAAGGGAACCGCTCCGCAGCGCAGGAGCAGGCTGGGACGCAGAGGAAGGGGCTCTTGGATTCCCACCTGCTCCATGCCAGGGCTGGACTGGCGCTCGGGGCGGCCCGCGGGCGCAGCCGGCTTGACCTCGTGCACGGCCCCTGTTTCCGGCCAGGCCCTTGGGCCCCCAGCTGAGCTGATGGGGTGGAGGAGAGGGCCCGGCATTCTTCCATGGAGTCTGTTCTGAAGCTCGGGCACCGCGTTCCTCTTTCCTCCTCCCGCTAAGAACCCCTTGCCTTCCCAAGGAAACATTTCCATCTCTTTCCCTCTGCCTTTTCTTCCAAAGGAGAACTTGGGGAGGAGAGCTAGGAAAGGGGTACAAAGCGTATGCACTTGGTCATTTTTCTTGGAAGCAGCCGGGCTCCCGAAGCCCTCTAGACTGGACGCTGCGGGATCCGCTTCGTCCCCGGGGGAGCCGTGCAGGGCGCTCCTTGCCGCTGCAGCCAGTAGATGGCGCTCAATGTCCGCTCCGCCTTTCTGGGAACCGTGACACTTGGGTTGGGCTTTGAGGCCCAAACACAAAACCGCTGTCACCTGCGCAGGCAAGAGGCAAATACCAAATCTAGCATCTCATGCAGTTTTGAAAAAGAAAGCCTTTCTATTTAGGTTCACTTCAGAATCTCTGGAGATATGTTTGTGAACTCCCTCTGCCGCTGAACTCTTCACTGTGGCCTTTCATTTGCTTATAAAATGCTTGCCCACAATCCCAGCTCAATCTACCTTTGTCTCCCTTCTGTCGTAACACTCAGGAAGGATGCAGGAAAAGCAAAGCAGCAAGGTCACACGTCTGCTGTTTCTCCCATAATGTTTGCTTCTCCTCTTTCAGCACCAAGTGGGGGAGTGGCCTTCTTGTCCACGTGTATGTGCCCGTGTGTATAAACGCACATCTCCTCCAATTTCACTTTTGCCTAAAGGAGATACACAGCATAGCATAAATATTTCTTTCCCTTAAGTAGATGTTTCTTGACAAGGTTTTCGCCAATCTCTTCAAAGCATATGTTTGCTTGTCATTTCAGAGGTCCAATATCTGAAAAACTATCAAGTAATGATAGTTCATCAATTCAACACCCAGTTGCTATGGATGATGAGAAAAGCCTTATTCTCTGAGTTGTGGGGAACATCAAGATAAGACCTTAGTCATGGAAATAAGCCCTTATTCATGGAAGGATAGCCTCGCGTGAATTTGAGTATTTGTGAACACAGGTTGCAGCCAGCCCTGTGCAATAGATTTATTTAAGATTGAGATCTAAGAGATGGTTTCAGACCTTTAGAGCTATTTAGTGATGAATGTAGCATAGTTTGGCTACCTCAAAAAGCCATCTTCATTGGAGTTGGGACGATGCTTTATTGATGATGATGATGTGAATTAAGCTTTCAAAAATGATTAAGTTGGCCTTCGGCTGGTGGAATGATTTACCTTTTCTGAAGCACTTCCATGTGTATTGTCTTAGGGACGATACCTTACAAATATTTTACATTGTGATTTATATTCACCAAGGTGTGAGAGATGAACACAGAAATATTAAGGATTATTGTGCCACCAGGCCAGAATATCGGCAATAACTTCATTATTTTTGCTTCCTACTGTTTCCCTACTAGGAGACAGTAGATTTGGATGGAAAGAAAACAATTCCTATGGTGGGAAAGCGAGTGAACTGTATACGTGTGCACGTGTGCACACTGTTAATGTCTTTCCAGAGGTCTCGGTCTGTTGCAATAGCTTTGCCAATCCTTCAATTACTGTTTTTCTTTCATGAGAAATTGTTACTAGAATGCACTCAGCCTTTTAGGGAGCTGTGAATGTGGTTATAATTGCTTGTTTCTAAGATAATTGGCCTGACTGCACAGCCCTGGAAAAGTGACTTGAACAAATGGAATGTGGAAGAGGGCTGAGCGGCTCTCAGACTTCATCCTGGCTCCCAGGTCTTGCTGCCACCAAGGCCAGAGTACCCAGCATCATTGTAAGAAAGATGAAACTGGAAAGTCCTGTAAACAAGGCGTCCTTAGAGTGTAAGGGCCACTTGAGTTTTGACATCTCTGCGTGGGAGGAAGCAATGGGCTTTGGATGGTAAAATGACCCATTGTACCTTTTTGATGGGTTCAAATCCAACAGCTATTGATTACTAGACTCTCCAATAGATTTCATTTTCCCCTGCATGGGAGGCTCTGGAGGTTCAGGGTATGTATGTGATAGCTGAGCCTGTAGGAGTGATGGGAAGGAAGGAGGACTGTGACAGGCTGATTGATTTCAGGCACCAAATCAATGCAAAATTTTCTAAGGTCTATATTATTGTTACTATCAATAGCCTGTGATGCTACTGATCAAAGAGTTGTGCTAATTCATTGCCAGCTGACATGACATGATCATGTTCTTAGCTCCCGGAGAGGAGCTAAAATGCACTTTTATTTAACAGTATGGGCTCTTGAGGTTAACAAATGTTGCTAACAAAATGCTCAGTAACCAAAACTCATTATCAGAAAGGTTAAAGAATCTTTAAATTGCTGAAAGCAAGACAGTAATCATTCGTAGGGCGAAATAGAGACCATGTTGTAACGAGGTGAATAACCCAATTAAGAGCATCTAGTTTATTAAAAGATTTCCACACATTCCAAAATTTATACAACAATATAAGCACAGGCAGAAAAATCAATTGAACAATCCAGTGTTGCTCTAATGCCCCTATACCCCCAAAGCTTTTGTGTTAAAGATTTACAGGGCCACAGAAAAATACACCTGCTACAGGAAGCACTTTCAGGTTTGGCAATTATTTGAACTTGTTCTGTTGCAAGGAGATGTTACAAAGAGAGGCGACCAGAGGAGTTTCTGCAGGACTTGCGAGTTACAGGGCAGAGTCCGTGCCAGCCTCCCTCTGGGAGCAGTGAGCGATGTGGCTCATTTTTCTAAGCAGTGTCCTTTGTTTCAGAGTAGGTTTGTGGCAGCTGGGGGTGGAACTCAGGCAGGGCCCGTACCTAGGAGGCAAGGCCTGTACCAGCATGACCCAGCCACTAAATGGCTTTTGATGACTTACAACTGGAGCATGTATTTGTAAGGGACCACTTAATTTTTTAATAAAATAGTTCCTGCAAAACCAAGTAAATGGTACCCTTACTCTTCAAAGTTCTGTTTAGCCATGAAAACAAAATTAGAATTTTCTACTATATCAGCCCAGAGCAACTCTGAAGCCACTGACCAGTGAGTCATACCCTGGGGTCAACATGGGAGAATCTCAGGGACACACTGTTGAGTGAAAAAGAGCAATAGTGGAATCTTATGCTTGCAAAAATTCCTGTTATTTATTTAAACACACAGAACAGTGATGAGAAGCACACATAAGTGTAAATTTGGTTACCTTTGCAGGGAAACATGGGAGTAAAAGGGGGGGAATGAACTTATTTTACTTTATTTTATGTTGTTTCAATCTTTTGGCTGAAATGTTTTAATGTATTATTTATGGAAGGAGAGAGCTTGTGAAGAGTGATTGCAAATGTAAACACAGCGCTTCAAGCATACCACAGAAACATCCCCATTCATCTTTTGGTTTGTGCCTTGAGTACATGAGAATTTATTTTATTTTATTTTATCATTTACCGTGGTGTTGCAAAGAAAAGAAGGGGTTAAGCCATCTAGATCATTTTTAAATGCCTGGATTCTTGCAATCAAAGCAATCAAAATCCACTTCCACTCTAACCTTCTGCCACCATTCATCACGTAGGTCCCGCTCTGCTGGGAAGACAGTGTTGTTTCACAAGGAGAAAAATAGCCAGCTGCGAACGGTTTACATAGTGCTGCTGGGGAGAGATCCAGCGAGGGTCCAGGAGGAGGCGCCTGGCTGGAGCGTGGGCCGCGGGGTGCGCTTTGTTTCCTCGCAGAGAAAGCTTTCCTCAGTAGCCGGCCGGCCTGGAGCTGAGTGAACGGTGCGCTGGCACACACAGCGGGCCTTAGAAATAGGCGCTCCTCCAAAGCTAACGGGGAAGAACTAAGCAGCCCGCACGCTCTCTGAAGGCTCTCTGAAGCACGAGGAAGTGGAACTGAGAGGCGCCCGCCTGCGCTGCTGCTCTCGTTTCGTTTGTCTCGTCAGAGGCTGCGTGCTCACTCCTTCTGATGTCTCACTTTACTCCAGTGTCTGTTACCAAACCACATTTTCAGGTCAGGGACTTCTGTGCTCAGTGCAAGGGGCTCCGAGGGACAGGACCGTTCTTCACTCTGTGTTGTTCTCTAGCTCTACCCATGTCTCACCTTCTCGTCAAGCTCTGTGTTCGTTCTCACCCAAGCTTATGGGGCTCTGTCCTAGAAGGTACACATAAAGCCACTGTACTTTCATTTGCCTGGGAAAGTGGAAAGCTGATTACCCTGCCAGTATCTAATTGAATCTTTTGTTTGCTTGTTTGTTTTTCCCTCTTGACATATTATTCAGAGTCGTGGTGGAGGCAGATCCTTGTTGGGTTCAGATAGGGATGAGAGTGGATAGAGGAACTTGGGGAAGAGGGTGCGGGAGCGCCCCTCCCCTGGCTGTCCTCCCACAAGGGGCTGGCTGATGCCTGTTTGTATAGGTGCCCAGGGGAGGCCAGGAGAACATCATTGTGATAAGGCTTTCAAAGGTGGGCTTGCTATTAGGAACTGAAAACAGGTACAAACCATAACGGATCACAGAGTCATTCTCCCTCGTATGTCTCAGGGTTTAGGGTACTTAAGAAACTCTCAGTTACACATTTAAAAGGAATCTTTAACCTTGAACAAAGCGTGTATGAAAGTTATAGCTCCAAACGTTGGGATATAAAATACAATGTGGGAACAGTAATTGACACCCTACTCTGTGCGTGCCGGGCCTTCCTTGCTTTCTCTGAGAAGGTATTGCTCTTCACTCTGGCAGCAGCCGGCCCTGCCACCTGCCCTGGCTGTGTAGAACAGACCAAGGGACTGAACTCTGGGTCCAGGAATGGCCCTTTCAGGAACTGGGTTCCTAGGCCAACAAGATCAGCAACAAGTCTTTTATTTTGGGAATGTACCATGGTATTTAGCCACTGTCCTGTTTGTTTTTCTGAAGTCTTTCTGTTTTTTCTCTGGGAAAGGGAAGACAAGAGAGAGACCTTTCCAGATATCCTGGACTAACAATTTCAGGCTTAGGTGTCTGTGTTTTGCAATAGCATGATGCTTTTATTCACATCCTTGCTTCTCAGACAATAAAATCCAAAGGGTAGGTGGGCCCAAGCTGGGCACCACCAGCCAGGGGGATGCTGTTGTGAGAATTAGGACAATATTCTCTTTGAGCAGAAAAATTAGCAAAAGGCACCCCTCCTTCTATATGGAGAGGACCTGGCAGGTGTAGGCTCAGCCTGGTGTTCAGTGTCTTTTGCAAAAATCTAGGACTCCCAGTGCAATGCCAGTGCACACTACTTCCTCAGCGGAATGCACACACAGAATTTCAGGCTCCCTTGATCAGAAGTGTTTGTGCAGTGCTCACGTGACTCAACCGTAGTCACAAGCTCTGAACCTGAGATTCACTTCCTGGATGCTCCATCTTGCTTCCTGTGTGATGGTTTCTGAGCCCAGCAGGGAGGATGGCATGGCTAGGGAACTCGTGGCCGGCTATTGCAACCCTCCTCTTTTGTAGAAGCCAGCCAGGGACCGGGCAGGACAGATTTCTTAGCAAATCACACAGATGGACAGGGCTCCACGAACACCAGATTGAGAAATAGTTACGTGTAGCTGTCCTTGGATGTTTGGGGCTTCATGTCTTCTTAGGTATTGGAATTTATTGTAACAGAAGCCCTGGTTTCTGACACAAGGTGTGATTCATTTTAAGCTCACTATGTGCTTTACCTCTTAGATGTAGACTTCTCCCAGATTTCTCTGTAGCCAGCTTCTTTCTGATTTGGTGCAATGCTTTGGCAATCAATAATGTTCTAATTGACTTACATTACTCTATGAAAGTTCAGTCTGTTTATTTTGCTAGCCGCATACTCTGGCCATCATTTGGGGTTGTGAATCCCTAAATCATCTAAACTGATTAACTCATAGCATTTCTAGAAATGGGTTGAGTACTTTAGACTCATGAGAGGCTCCAAGACAAAAGTACTTCCATAGCCAAGAAGTTCAGAAACGAAAATGCAATACATACCTTACTTCATATGATCGTCAAATGACTATAATCATATTAGAGGAGTTTCTCTTAGTTACTTTTCTTGTTGCAAAGACAAAATACTGGATACCCAAAGTTAAAGGAGCTCACAGCTTATAGAGGTTTCAGTCCCTAGTCAGCTGGCTCTAAGGCAGGGCAGCATGCCAGAGGGGCATGGCAGAAGAGAAACAGTTCATGGCAGGGCAGGGAAGGCAGAAAGCAGCCAGCAGCAAGCAGCAAAGAGCTTTCTGTCCCTTGATATTTGATCGGCTGCTGCCTTTTGGCTATTGTCACTCAGAACTATGCTAACCTAGTAATCAAGTAATTCACATTCCCTTAATGCCAGGACCACACTCATATTCCCAGCACCACAGCTTTATCCCACATTTACAACCCCTAGATCCAGCCCCCTCTCAAACCCCCCACCTATGAGTCCATGAGGCTCTGGGGTCATCTAGACATGGTCATAGAGTTTTTGAAAATTACTCTAAAATGTTTAATCTTGTTTAGCTTGGTATCCTTAGGTCTGACTCTGAAACTTGTGGTTCTCACAGAACATTTCAGCAAACACTGTTCTGGATTTAAGGTTCTCAGAGGGAACTGATAAAAGCATATTTTTCACTGGATATTTTAAAAAGTAGCAGATTTTTGGATTCTTTTATTTTCCTTTTTGGAAAATCATTTCTCCTTGTTTTAAAGCAATGGAATATGGGCTTCCATCTTCTCAAGAGGCCTATGCCAGTGTGGATTTTATTTTTAGTACTTCCCCTATTTGAGCAAGTTATGATTATATATGAATTATTCTATTCTTTGGAATGATTTTCACCTGAAAAGTAATTTTAAAAATATTTTACTCTTTTCAGTTATGCTCAGGTAGCCCTTTTCCAAGTACAAAATATTTTCACATTCATTACCTTATTGATTGTTGCTAAGACATTTTAAACAACCTTGCAAATAGTATTTAAAAATCATTAGGGCCATTAATATTCTATTTAGTCTGCAAAAATCTGAAATAGCTGACTCCTCTGTATCATAGAACTAAGAGAATATAAAATTTTGCCTGTAGCAAAAATGTTCAGAAGTTCTACTTAAACACAGGTCACCAGATTGAAGTAAAAAATAAAGCCACAGAAGGTAAAGAGTGGAAGATTCTTATTGTTAATATTTTTGACTTTAAAAATATTATACTTCTCCTGAGTTATTTAAAATTCTGGCCATCCTATCTTTTAAGACCATTTTGCATGACACACCTTCAAAGATTCTGGGACCCCAGTCATGACATTCTTTAGTAATTCCCAGGAAGTAAGTACCTGAGTAAAAACATGTTCATCCTCTTTGGTTCACTGGTAAGTTTTTGAGAGAGAATACTATTTTTTATATAGTAGTTTTTCTTAGTTACAAGTTCTAGAGTTTAATTGTTTTATTTTTCTGGTTTCTGGTTGAAATAGGACTATTTTTGATTGACCAAAAAAAAATGAAGTATACTAAAGTTTAGAATGTATATTCCTTTTTTTTTTCTTGTCCTCCAGTATTATTACAGAAATGATGTCTATAGTTAGTCTGGACCAGTTTAATTTAGATTTTAATAATTTTCATTGAATTTGGATAATTTTTATAAGTTTATTAAGTGAAACATAATTATCTGTCTCAAGGATACAGTCAATAGTTTTTGACATATACATCCACATATGAAATGGCCACTTACACTAAAGATAACAAGTATTCAACTACCTACCAAAAGTTTTTTAAAGACCCATGGCAATCATGACTACTTGTTCCCTGTTCTCAAATAATTTCTTTTCTTTTTTCTTTTTTTTTGGTGGAACTGGGGATTGAACTCAGATCCTTGCGCTTCCAGGGAAATGCTTATTCCACTGAGCCATCTCCCCGGCCCCTCAAATAATTTCTACCACTGACATATTTTTGATCAAATTTCACTGTTCCAGAAAATTTGTCAAACCAGATGGAAGACCTTTTGCACCAAGGAGTTAGAAGAAGGGAACTTTTACTATGCTAACAGGCCGGGGAATCCAGAGGTTCAAATGACCAGTCTAGAATCACATTTGAGTTCAGTTTAAATATGGTTTACAAGTGGGAAGTACAAAGCTGAGAGCAGGTAATTACATGGTTGGATACATGGATTGCATGAATTAAGTTATTCCTTGTCATGCAGATTTACTTAAAAGGATTTGTTCACCATTAGACAAGAGCATTCTAAGACGGAAGGGAGTGGGTTTGAGCAAAGCAAGTAGTGTTAAATAGGTCCTTGACCGGGCCAGAGGGTCCCACTTGTGAAGTCCTCCAAGCAGGTTAGAAACAATACATATTTTTCTAACTAAGGAAAGCAGAAGCCGGGCACAATCAAGTTGGCCCACGGCATTCTCAGAGGGAAGTAGATAGTCAACCCTGACTGACTGCATCTAGCCATCTGACAGGGAATCACAGGCTATGGACTGGTTTCTAACTTTTGCTATAGCATGCCTACAAGTCTGCTTTTCTATAAGTGCGCCTTAACATTTCAAATCCCAAACCCGGAGAATCAAGATCTGAGAAGACTTCCCAGAAAAGTGGTGATTAAGGATGAGTGGGACAAAGTAGGCTTAGGGCTGGTGGGAATAGAGGGTGGGAAAAGTGTTTCAAAAGGAGGAACGTTGGGTGCTACAGCCCTGGGTTGAGAACAAACAGGTGTGTTTGAGGACTGAAAAAAATCAGATGGCTGGGACGGGAAAAGGAGACAGCATTTGATTACGCAGATCCTAGTAGCCTATGTTCAGGATTGGGTTATTTATTTATTTATGAAAACCTAGAAGGAATTAAAAAGGTTTAAACTTAAAAATAATCTAGATTTGGCCATGGAAAAGCTTACACTAGCTGTGGCATAGAGAGCAGAGGATGGGGGCCTTAGGATGGAGGTGGAGGCCCAAGGGTAGGCTGGTGCAGTCCAGCCTGGCCTGAGATGGAGTAGAAGGGAATGGGATGCCACGCACTCGAGGGATGTTTGAGAGAGAATTGGTACATGTATAGGAAGGTCAAGGGATGGTTGGCAGTGCAAAAGCCGACAAGGTTTTAATAACAGCACCACTTTCTGACATAGAGACCACCAGAACAGGGCCAATTTTCTGGGAAGATGCCAAGATTGGTACTGAGAAGCTGAGTGTGAGGTATGACTGAATTACCCAGGTGAGAATCATGGGAAATATGTCTGTGTGAATAGGTCTTGAACTCGAAGGAAAGCTTTGGGCTAGGGGGTCTCTATAAACACAAGGAGATACCAATCAAAATGAGGACATCAACTAGGAGGATTTGGGGCTCTGCACCAGACAGAGGTAAATGTAGAATGTTTTTGTTGAGGATTTGAGGACCTAAGTATCATCCTTTACCTCTGATGTTTTAATATTTTATTTTAAAATTGAATCATGAATTGTCTTTTGTTCACCTCCTCAAAATGATACAAAATACCTACTAAAAGTGAGGTTTAATTTACCACTCTAGGTAGGAAAAAACTCTAACTGTAGCATGTTAAGTGTTTTTCTTCTTAAAAGTTTAGTGACTGTATCTTATAAGTTCAAGCCTGGTCCAAAGTTTGGGTGTTGATTTCAAAGAACAGATGGTTAAACTCAAGAAAGGCCTAGAAGCCCATTGGTCTGGCCATGGGCACACAGTAATTAATGATAAAAGTGGCCATATGTTAAGCCATTTATAGGCAGGGTGGGAAGCAGTTCTGTGGCTTAAATTAAAGGACTTGGCCCCATATATGCACTCTCTTCTCCCAGTGCATTTTACTATTTCCATCTTCCTCTGGCTAACGACCAGAGGCACTTGTGCCACACACTTCAAGCAGCTTCGTCATCGTTTCCTCCAGGATCCTGCTGTAAAGTTGAAATTCCAAATTTATGACATCGCAATCATTTTCATGGCAACAGACTGGCATCGTAAAAGCAAGATTACGATGACTTCACTGCAGGATGGAGGAGAAGGAGACACAAGTTTCTATGCAGAGGCTTTTCCCTTGATGCAGTTATCTTTAATGACAGCAAGGGGATGTACAGAAAATTATGGCTGATATAGGGAAAATATCTTACAAATATTTCTATTAACTATGCCCTCAACACAGGTACAGTAAAAAAAAACCTGAGTTAAATTTTATGTGATTCTGGAAATAGATATTTAGCCATTGAAACTCTATAGTTACTGGAAAATTTAAATGAAATATTTAAGTACATTTTTCATCCTTTCTTATTTGGCCAATGTCTTGAAAAGTTGGCAAATGTATTTTTCTCATGACTAGGAGGTCTACAACTCACAGTATATTTGAAAATTGAAGTTTCAGTAACATTTTAAACATTTCTTTATAATTAAATTTAACTTTTTATTTGATTTAAAAAATGCTTCAGATGAATTATCATGACAGTCATGTAGCAATCTACAATTATTCTGTGGCTCAATTAGTGTACTCTGTGTTTGTAGTGATTTATATTATCTCTATTGAATTACTAAAACACAGTTCTTTTTTCATTGTTTGAATTGATTTATAGTCTTTTAGGCTTAGAATATTTTTCCTAATTAAAAGTGTAATTCATCCCCCAATGGTGTTGTGTGACATAGCACCATCCTTGCATGTACTGTGACTAAAATTAGCTCATAGAATTGACCACTTTGGATGAGCCAGGGATTGTCCCTACCCTTGGATAGCTCATTAGCCAGTCACACATATTGTAGCATTTTGCTGTAAAGTGTATCTGTGTGCTTCTAAAGTATCCAAGGAAGAAAAACAATCTCTCGCCACCCTTTCTTATGCTTATCAGACAGGCAGCCAAGACCACACTGCCTCATGACAGTTTCTAAGAAATTGTTGAAATGCATTTTGGGCAACATAATTGAGAAAAATCATTAGGTATTTATGTGATAGTCTTTATTACAGTGTCCTAACAATGATGCCGCAGCATTTGCTAGAATGTTTCGAAAGAATTCATGTGGTATGCATGGAGAGTGGTGGTCCTGTCTTAGTCAACTTGTGAAAGTTTTTTTTTTTTTTT
>NDGN011545171.1:1275-11385 GCA_002564285.1 Tympanoctomys barrerae
CTAGTAGTGAGACCCTGAACACCCTGTAGACCCTTCCCTAAAATACAAAAAAAAAAAAGAAAGTTATAAATAAATAAATAAATACATGTACGTAATAAAGATTGCATGCATTCTTAGGCATGTAAAATACATGTGATTATTTTACAATGTTTACTGTCAGCTTCAAAAGGAAATAAGCAGTGTGACTGAAAAATAAATATTTAAATTTCTTTAAAAGTATTACAGTAAAAGGCAGATTGCCTTTCTTTCCTTCGACATTCTCCCCTTCACTTTGAACACAGTATTTCATCATCCCAGCCCCTTTCTGAAGCCATTCTACAAGTCCTCTTCTAGAAGTATCTCTATGAAGTGTGATCAAAAATAAGGTGAATATTGTTCCCAAGACCTGTCCAATGGAAAGGCGGGCTCAGAGACCATTTTGATGTATTTTCACTCGCTTTATTCACAAGCTCCGGCACCTGGCCACTCGCGGCTCTTCCCCAAAGCTGGAAAGACCACGGGACGTAAGCGTCTTGCCTGTGTGCAGCCACAACAGCGTTAAGAAAGACCTTCATGGAAAACGACTTCCAGGGCTGCCTCAGGAAGCGCTGAGGACGGTGCAAGCTGTGTGCTCAGGTGGGCAGTGCTGGCTGAGGAGGCTTCACAGCGTGTGACTTTACTCTCATATATTTTTTTCTGTTTGCACACACAGTGCGCTTGCTGGTCTCTCCCACACATCCTTTTTTGATCTTTTTTGAAATGGTTCACCCTCTAGCCTTGTATACAAAATTCTAAATTTTGGTAAGTGACATAAGTACAAAAGATCTATCTCTGTTATTTAAAAAGATACAGTGCAAGTGCCGTGATCCGTGACTTCCATATTGTGAATTAACCAGAAATGGGGAGAGATACCTGGCCCTGGAGCACGGGCCGGTGGACGGGTGGTGGGGCCGCTTCCTCCTGCCATGTCTGCCGTTCAGGAATGCGCAGCAGGCAGACGCTGCGGTTCCCCAAGACCCGTAGGAATGTTCTCTTGGAAACAACTGAGTGCCCGTTGGCTGAGGAATGGATAAACATATGGTATTTTTATACAATGGAGTATTACTCAGCTATAAAGATAAACTTGAAGCTTTTATAAGTAAATGGGTGCAAGTAGAGACCATACTCAAGAAATAAATCAGACTCGGGCGTAAACATTGTATTGTCTCCCTAGTGCAAGAAGCTGTAAAAGTAAACAAAATCCACAGAGTACAATAAACATTGTGAAAGGAAAAGAACAACTGGGATGAGGGAAAGGAAAAAAGACAAAAAGAAGGAAAAGGGGGAAAAAGTATATATACAAGATAGCTAAGATAATTTGACTACTAATTTCTATCGGTTTATTGAAAGGAACAGTCAGTGCTTGGAGTCTTTGGACCCGTTCTGTACGCCTAAACGCCTATAGCTGGTAATTTAAACAGGTACTTCGAAGACAGCAATATGCAATATAGCAACCATTGTTGATTTCCTATCATATTACTTAGAAATTCTGTAGCATTTTTAGTATTTTTGAAAGTTTTTATTTCCTTTAAAATAAAAAAATGCTCTCTTTTTTATGTATTTGGTACAGGGTCTACAGGGTCTCACTACATAGATCGAATTTGTAGTGATCCTCTTCTTTTCAGCCTCCCAAGTGCGGGATTATAGGCCTGCACCACCATGGCCAGTCTCAAACGCCATCTCGGTGCACCTGGGGTGGGGCCGGCTCAGCATGCCCAGGTTCGAACCCCAATCCCTACACCTGCCTAAACAGGTGTGTTAGTTCGCTGAGCCATTTGGCTGGCCCAGAATACTCTCTTAAATGTTGTTTACAATGGATTTATATTGTGCAAGATATCATTTGGGCTTACAACTAAAACAAGAAAAGCAAGAAAACTAAAAAGGCCCCTGCAGTTGCAGTTAGGTACTTGGGTTAGGAGCTTGTATTTCTTCTGTGAGTAACTGAGTTGAGGTCTCAGTTTCTACCTGGGTCTCCCGCCAGGTCGCACAGGGTGAGCTCAACCTCAATGCTGTGGGCCAAGCTCATGTTCAGGTACGCGGCTGTCTCTGAGCTTCAAGGACCATGTACCCCTTCTTACAAGACCACTGCACTGCAAGGTCCCCTTTCAGAGCTGGCCAGCCGGTCCCCTGTCTTCTACCTCTTGGTACACTCATCCATCCTGAACTGGTGCCCACACATGTCTCAGGAGACAGTAGACATTTACTCTGTCCTGTGGGATTCCACAGCAGACACACTGCTTTTAAATCATGTTCTTTCCAAAACAGTAAGATAAAGCTACTAGATGGCGTTCACGTCTTTGCAAACTCTCAGTTGTCGAGAATTAAATGCCACAGACTAGCAGCAAAAACAAACGAAAATAAACTGAAACATTATCCCCAGAGCTCCAAAAATATGACTTGCATGGAGGTAAAATTTGGACATGCTGTGCTCGAGTCTCCTGGGGTGCCCAAAGTCTTTGGCCTTTTCATTCTCCTCTGGGAACGTACTTAATCTAGAGAGCGCAGTTTTGGGTAAGTGCCCGGACACTGATCTTCATCAGTGTGCCTACTGTTTTAGACTCATTTTAGCATTGAGGGGTTAACCTGGGACCCGAGGTAGAGTTTAAGGGGCAAGAACATGTGGCTCTGGGAAGCCTTGGAAAGCACACTCTGATCCTCAGTGTTCCCCTGGTCATCCAGAGATGGTGAGATTTGAGACCTTTTCAGTCTTCCGATCCTTACAGTGCTCTGGGGTGGAGCAATTGTTGGGAGTAGTAGGATGCCTCTTTCCACCTTTCCTTGGTAATTATAAGAAGTCTAAGTTATTCAAGCCTTCTCTTATTGCAAACAATAAGCGATATGAGGATTCCCAGCACCTAGCCGCAGAACATTCTGGAAAGATCTGTCAAGGGTGGTAAGCATGGTTTACACACGAGGGCACGTGTTTAGCAAGATGGTGAGACTTCAGCATGGTGACTGGAACTCAGGTTTTCTGGGTCAAAAGTGAGCGTTCATTTCTTCAGAATTGGAAGAGTCACTGCTTTATGTGACATCGTGTAACTAACTGTGTTACGGCCACCAGCTTTGAAGCCTGGCTCTCACGTCCCTCTCTCCACTGGCCTCAGTGTTGTGTAAACATTCCAATAATTTCCAAAATAATTATTGACTAATCTGTAAACAGTCTGTGCTAGGCACTTTTATGGGATTTTAAAAGAAAATAGGGCTCAATGTTTGCTCTCAAGGGATGGGCAATTTGGATTTTAAAAGCAAAGAATTATGTGAAATTACCAGAAACCTAGAGGTAAAACTAAGAACACTAGGTCTCACAGCAGCATCAGACACAGAGCTGAGCGCTTTACTCATCTGGTCTACTCCTTGCAGCAACTCTCCAAGGCAATGTGATCATTCACTGGGCAGCAGAGAAAATTATTGAATAACTTGCTCAAGGTCATAGTAGGCTAATGACTGAGCTGGGATTCAGCCCCGCTCTGACAGATGCCAAAGTCCTAGAGAGTTTCACTGCACCTTTGTGACTCAGGGAACATACACAGGGCCCCATCGCAGTGGGGGCTGAACACGGAAGTGCCCCAGAATGGGGAAGTTGGACTTCCAGGGAAGAGCAGGACCAGAGAGGTGAGGCGTGGAAGAAATGGTGGGCATGGATTGACATAGACCAGGCTGGGCGAGGAGGATGCAGACTGGGGAGTGGGGAAGCACAAGTGATGGTGGATGGATTGACTAGCACCATGGAATGCAACATGATGCTCAGGACCCAGATGTCTTATTTGGCTGGCGCTCCACAGGATAACACGCTATGTTCTTGGAGCTGGCTTTGCAGCTGTACTTCTTTGTTCCGAAGGGGAATTTGGTTCTGTAGCCAAGTTCTCTAGCTTCCGGAGTGCAGGTAATTCCTGGGTTGCATGAAAAGCAAGGTTTTGTAACAGCGAAGAGGGGTACATACAAGGGCTCCCTGGGGAGGTCAGGTGAGTAATCCCTTGCCTTCAGGAGTGGGGGGGGATGGAGAGGGGCCTTGCAGGAGCCTTATGCATGCTTTTTTCCCAACCCAGGGCTTTGCAGAAATTCTTGAAAAAGTAATTCAAATTTGTGCCAACCAGAATCACAACCACGAACTTTACCCATTGGTATATTTTGAAAAATCAGTACATTTTACCTAAAAATAGGTTTTCTATTTTTTAAAAAAAACAACAAACAATCAGAAGCACATCACACTGGATCTACAAGTCCCCTTATAGTATCAACAGCTACATGGATGCAGGACTGATGGCAGTGCAGGCAAAGTTTAGAGTTTAACTTTTCCAGTTCTTACAATAGCATCATGAGATAGGGGTGGTGCTTGCACCCATTTTTACTATTAGAAAACTGAGGCTGGGAACAATTTAGAGCCAGGACTTAAAACTAGATATTGTGGCTCTGAAGCCTATGCACTAGCCAAGAAGACTACCTTGTGTGGCAGTTTGTACCTGGAGCTGGCCTGCTGTTTTTTTGTATGGCTACTTAAAAATTGGCCAAGAATTTCTGCTTGTCCTCCTCCTATGGGGAGATGGAGGTTTGTGTTTTCTCCCATCACAGAGATAAAGTCTAAGGAGAAACCTCAGTGGTTGTCCTACAAATGTGTGTTAGAGATGCCCCAAGAAAGTCATAGAGAGAACAAAGAAGCATGCAGGGTATTTGGTCATTGATTCAGTCACACATTCCGTTAGTCATTCAACAAATACTGAGCATTTACTCAGGGAAAAAAAAATCGAGCCAGGCCCTGGGTAATGGACAGAAACGTAAGAGACAGTCTTTCTACAAGTGCACGAGGTGAGATTCTCTATGGAGCTTCTGCCATCATAAGTGATTACTGAGGAGAATGGCTACAGGACTATCAACTGTTGCTGCCACTGGTGTGACCACAGCTACAAACAGGGAAAATAATACTCAGCAGGAGCCAAATAGCCCTTTATGATTTACAAAGCAATTTATCCTGTACCATCTCACTTGGTGTCCAAAATGACTGAGGAGGAGGAAGGACAAATCTTTTCTCAGTTTTACACATGAAGAAATGGAAGAGCAGAGAGTTTAAAGCCAAAGTCTTAACTCGGGTGCATTGCAGGGCTGGAGCTAGAACGTGGCTCCAGGGACTCCACTTCCTCTTGGTTCTGCTGTGTTCTGGCTCAGGAAGTGGTGCCGGGTGTCAGCCTTACATGCAGAAGGCAGAAGGCGGAGAGACATGACATGACAGGGCTGTGAGCTACCCACGGCACCAGGCAAAGACTGTGTCGCCTGGAAGACCAGACCCTCTCAGCGACTCCCAAAGGGACTCACATCTGACCACGGATGAGGTGGACCGCGGGACTTGGGCTCCGGCAGAGGACAAGCATTGTACTTTCGTGTGTGTGTGGCCAGTTCGGCCCACCCTGGGGTGGGGCTGGCGTGGCCTGTGGCGCAGGGGAGCGAACCGGGTTCCTGCGCGCTTGTCTAAGCTTGCCTAAGCAGGCGCTTTAGAGCGCTATCTCGCTGGCCCCAAGCATTGTACTTTTGGAGAGAACAGTCCTCTGGTGGGGGCCCAGGGACTGATTCCCTGCCTCACAGAGGGTCATGGCTCAGGAGAAGCAGGAGCAGCTTTCACCCCACCCCGAAGGTCCGGGATGAGCTCATTGGAACCTGCCCACCCAATGTCCTCCTCCTCCCCCTCCTCCGCCTCCTCCCCCCCCCTGATATTTGGAGCTGGACACTCAGGCTGGCATCGGAGTCAGAAGGACTGAACTGGAGCAGAAGGCCCTGGCGAAGCAGGCAGGGCACAGAAACCAAGCATCCTCAAGGAAACAGCAAGTGTCAACTACAGAGGGCACCAAGCAGAGCCGTTCCACTCAGGGAAGAAACGGGGATGGGTGACAAATTCCCCAAACGGCTCTCAACCTCACGCTCACAAAAAAAAAAAAAAGCATTATTTTAATCTCAGTGGGGTTGGTAACACCAATCTTCAAGTTAGTGTAGGGAGACAGCGCTGATTCCACAGCGGGTCAAACACGAAAGCACCCTTCCTAGAGAGCTTTAGGGATTGGTTGACAATATGCATCCACTTTGGGGGCCAGCGATTCTGCTTTGGGGGGTTTTGCAGATAGATGGACTCACACACGTGCCCAAAGATACCAGGCCAGGAAATTCACTGAAACTTTTTTTTTTTTTTTTTTTTACAATCGCAAACCCTGGAAGCAACTTTGATGCCCACGCGTAGGAGCTGTCAGGCCAACAGTTTGGAAGATGTACAAACTGTCCTCGGCAAAAGAGCAAGTGGTTAAATAGCACAGCACAAGCTTCTGTGTAAGGCAGCACACGGATACGCGCATCCGTGCGTGCGCGCGCCCTCGTCACTCCCTAGCTCCTCCGTATCTTCCAGCACAGGCACATACAGCAGCAATGACAGAGAGGCTCAGCGCGGGGAAACGCCCGGAGGGAGTTTGAAGTTTTACTTTATCAACTTATATATAATGTGAATATTTTTAATAACGAACATTTATTTCTTTTATAATTCAAATAGTGTTCAAATAAATAATACGGAAGTTAAATTAGGAGTAACCAATACTAGGAGAATGCTATTGATATTCAGTCCAAAGCAGCAAAGGTACTAGCGGTACTGTTAGCAGCACCCGGGGAGGTAGCCTTCCTTTGTGCTGGATGACGCTCTAAGCATTGTACATTAACTCATTAATACATTTGCACATTAACTCTTTAATATGTTTTAAGTGTAACATAGTCACCGTTGAAGACATATTACACACAAACTGTTTCACATGTTTTATCCATTGATTCATTAGTATGTTAAAGCATGATACACCAACTCTGTAAATAATCCTGGAGGTGGTCACTTGCATATTGCCATGTCGTGACAAGGAACTGAGTCTTGCAGGGGATTCACTTACTCCAGGGCTTACCACAGGGAGGTAGGTCATTGTGCGGGTCTGGGGGAGAAGCCTGAGGCTGTGCTCCCGACCTCTCTCCCATCTTGCTTCTCCAGGAAGGATGGAAAACCACAGTTCAGGGTGGAGCTGAGAACTGATCTAGAGCTAGCAAGGAAGAGGCAAAACGTTGCTGTCTTGTCCCAGAGGTAGAGAGCAGGCTCTGGCTCCCGGTGGTCAGATGGGATGGATGCTTCAAGAAGCCAGCCAGCCGGTGTTTCTCCCCACATGAGTTTGGCTAACCTGGTTACTGTGTCAGCTAAGCCTTGGGGGAGCCAGGTAATAGGAATTCACTAAAACAATGGCTTAAATAAGGGAAAGGGCTTCTGCCCGTTTAAAGAAGTCCAGAGGTGAGGCAGAGCCCATGCAGAGACTACATGTCCATGGCCCCCTAGCTTCCTCGGCCATCCACCTACACACTTATCTGTGCCCATCACAGATTCTGTTGTGGTTGCAACAGAAAAGGCACTTCTTCAAAGAGGGGTGGAGGGAGGGACGAGACACCCCAGGAGGCTTCCCGAGAGCTGCTCAGGGCCACTCCTTTGGCAGGACTGAGCTCAGAACCAAACGCACAGCCAGGAAGCTGGGAAAACTGCTCTTTCCCCCAGACAGTTACTTGCCTGGGAAACAACTTGGAGTTCTGTTACTAAGGTCAGAAGAGAGAATGGATTTCAGGGCCGATCTGCCCAATGCCATCAGTTCTGGGGTGTTGAGTAGGACGGAGCTCCCATCCGGCAGGTTTGAAGTAGTGATGCTCATTCTACTTGTTACTTTGATCTAAGTGGACATTGAGGGGCATTTTGAGGACTGCGAGTGCCACACAGGGGGCAGGGCAGTGAGCAGATGTGGTTGGCACGGAGGAATCAAGAAAGCAAGGAGATGCGCAGAAAGGAGCCACCTGTCACCGTTTTTATGAGGGTCAAACTTGAACTTGGGCGGTTTTACTTTATTAGTGTGTTTGCCACCAGAAGGCTGCTATGTGACAACTTCCCTAAGATCCCTTGACTTCTGACATCTGCAAAGCAGGAGTGTTCTGTCGCTTCCATAGTGAAGCACTGAAGGACGTTTTCTAAAGTCATTACTGTCCGATCAGTTTCTCTGCCTGGACTTACACAGGAATAGATGTCGGACAGGACAGAATAACGAGGGGAAACAACAGAGATCGACCCAACCTCAGAGCTACAAGAACCCGAAGCCAAGTCTGCCAAGTCTTGCTGCACGTCAGCACAGCAGCTCGATCACCCTGGCCGCTAACTGGCATCCCCAGCACTAAGGAAACATCCTGACCTTCAGCTAGGCAGCAGTGCTGGAAGGTCAGAAATTGTTTTCTGCCTAAGAACACATGAATGCAAGTCTACCAATTTACCCTTCAATGAAAAAGAAAATAAAACCAACAAAGGTCCCAGTCACCACACAGGAGGGGGAAGTTGGCAAGTAAGACTCACTCAGGATCCTGCTGGGACATCCTGAGAGCTGGGAGCATCGGTGGGAGCCCCGAGCCCCAAGCAGCCTCGGGCACCCACGGTGTACAGCCTGCCCTAGCACAGCTGCCAGCAGCTCCTTACAGCTTTGGGTCAGTGAAAAACATCAGAAGAAAGACCCAGTAAAATGGTATGAAATTGGAATTTCCATGTTTGTAAATAACGTATTATCGGGACATAGTGTGTCCAGTGCTAAGTATGTACCGTGACTGTTCTCAGGCGATGGCACCACAGTTTGTGGCCTCCAAAGCCCCAAATGTGTATCTGGCCCTTTACAAAAAGTTTGTTAAGTCCTCATGTAAAGCTCTGGCAAAGAAAAAAATAAAAAAAGACTCCATCCTCATCACCTAAAAGTTGTTTGTGCTTAAGAAATACAAATTTGAGCCTCAATTCTCCTACTGTAAGTGATGATAATCTCCCTCCTAGGGAAGACATACGCTAACTCACGAAAGCACCCTTTGTTGGTCCTAGACCCTAGAACGTGGGAGCTGGCCCTCGATGGGACCAAGCCTTTCCTGCTGTGTGGGGTCAGCTCAGCCCTTTGAGACTCAGCTTGCTGGCTGAGAGCTTCTTACAGCCTCAGGTTGGATGAGGGTTACTCAGGTCCCCTGGTTGTTCCAGCTCAGGGTTGGAGGATTTGTGCATGGCCTCAACTTCAGTCCACGAGGTTTCGAAGTAAGAGCGCAGTGCCACTGACTGTATTTCCAGTGGTGTCAGTGGGCTTGGCACAGTAGTGCCCAAGGACACTACTAGCTTCATGGGTACCCCAGCTAGACCTCTAAAGTCAGCCTCCTATTTGTGTAGTAGTTGGGTCTGTGGGCTCCGACAGGCTCATGGGGTAGAGCTGACCAAGCACTCTGCACAAGAACGAGCTGACCCACCCCTTCCCCCAAGTTCCTTGGTTAGATAAGTCACTCCTCAGGGAGAGGAGTAAGAGAGCAGACAGGAAGCGGTCCTCGGGTGTTGCTGCCTCTGCATGGGGTGCAAGCCCGTGGGGGGATGCTCCCCCGCCTGCTGGGTACCTCTTCTGTACCCCCCAGTGGATGACTCTTGGCAGGACTTGCTACACCATCACTCTGTCTTCACTGAGCTTGGAACTGGTCTCACGCACCACAGGAAAACCGCCCGTGTCCTTCAAAGGTCACCCAGGATGATGGCTTATGGGAACCTGAGGAGCGCCTTCCGGTTCTGTTATTTTGTCTGTTCAAATGTCAGAGCATTGACTAACATACTTGAATGTACACACACACACACACACACACACACACCCCTGTGCCTAGATGGTACCTAACTTACGAGCAGTTTGGCTCGCACTTTGTTAACTTTAAAACAATGCAGCCGTGATAGGATGGGGTAGATGGCTCTAGGAATTCTGCTCTTCCTCTAGACAACCTGTGTGGACTATATGTTCTTTTAAAGCTGAGTGGTAGCAGCGAGTCGTAGCTCGTAGTCCCCACATGGCCACGGCAAACTGCGCATGTGCTCAGGGTCCCGTGTTGCTGCGCTGGATCACTTGGCGCATTCCCTGCACTACCCACTTCGTCACCAGTGATGTTCATCTGCACTACGGTGGCTTCAGTGGGCCATCACCCTATTCTAAGACAAGGCATGTGTATTGGTTAGGGTTTTACTTAGAGGAACAGATATAATATAAGGAAGATATTAACACA
>NDGN011545178.1:6097-16439 GCA_002564285.1 Tympanoctomys barrerae
AAAAAAAAAAAAAAAGACTCTGAGGATGATAGGAGATGGTCTGTGTGAAGCACTGAGTTCAAGGGGGCCCACAGAAGGTGACACTGGTGGTGGCACATATCTGTAATCCCAGCACTCCGGGAGATCACTGCAAGTTCGAGGCCAGCCTGGGCTACAAAGTGAATTCCAGAACATCCTGAACCCCACGGTGAGACGCTGACTCAAAAACCCAAAAATAAATTTTCAAATAAATAAATATTTTTAAAAGGTGACACACAAGTATTTGTACCATTGTAAGTAATTGTTTCCTTACATAGAACAACAGTGGCATCTGGACTTTAATTTCTTTTTCCATTGATAAAGCTTGCCTTCCTTCATTTTTTTCCTGCACTTGGTGACAGCTTGCTAGAATTTCTGGCTAAGCAAGGACAAAGATGCCAACGGTGTACATCCAGCCTTGGAAGGGAGTGGCGCTGCCTGTCATCTTGGAATCCTTGCTGCACGTCCAGCAGGAAGGTGCAGAGAAGGTTCTGTTCCCCTCTCTGGAGGCCTGAGGGGCCCATGACAGTGACAGCAAGGGACATTCAGGACACAGCAGAGCCTGGCCTAGTCAGTGTGGCAGAGGGTCAACATGTGTGTCCCTGTGGGCGTCCCCCAAGCCTTCTGCTGGGCCATCTCCCCAGGGATTGGCACTCCTGACAGCCTCCCTGCTGTCATCCTCCTGCAGCACAGGTCCCTTCTCAGGGTGTCCAGCATCCATCTACCTGGTGAAAGATGACGAGGGGGCAGGTGGGTACTGTGACCACAGTGGGGCCCAAGACACCTCCACGGAAGGGGGCATTTGGGGTCTGTCCCTGGCAGGCTGCTCCGGGGGCTGGTTCCAGTCTTCAGTACCTGGCTCCCAGTCTTACACAGCTGGGTCAAAGGGCAGGAGCCAGGGTACCAGAGTGAGGGACCACGTCACTCCATGAGCTTCATGAGCGCAAAGCACAGGACCAGGCAGGGTAAGACACAGGCCTAGGGAGCTCCTGCTCCAGGAACCAGCAGGAAGGAAAGGCACCCAGGAACTGGGGCGCTGTGGGGCAGAGCAGGAGAAGCAGGAAGATAGAAGGAGGGTGAGAAGAAAGGAGGGTGAGCCAGGGACAGGGCCCTCTTGTGGGACCAGTTGTCCAGAGGTGGCCATTCCCCCAGTCACCGGGCCAGGCCCAGAACAGCCCCACATTGGTGCTGTCACACAAAACCAGGCTCAGACCCAGGGCTCCATGGCCAGATGCCCATGTCACCAATAGACTTTGCCTGAGACCATGTAGGGGGCTCTGCAAGTCATCCATTGTCTCTGTACCAGGGTTTCTCCAGCGGGGGGCTGCCTCCTAGGCTGTCAGAGGTTATGGTGCTGCCTGCCCCATAGGGCCTGTGCTCAGAGACCATGCCACAGAGGGCAGCGATGAAAGCCCTGGAGCTGAGCAGGAAGCCAGGGGCACCAACTGGAAGAGGAAGGTCCCGGAAGTGGGCAAGGCAGGGTCTCTAGCCCGGCATGGTGGAGAGGGTGCAGCAAGCCCGAGCATGCAGCCCGAGGTATCCTCATCTCCTAGATTCTCATGGAAGTACCAAGAAAGGTGAAGTGAGGCTGTGCAAGGTTGGAGACAAGGGAAGCAGAAAAACGGGTGTTTGTGTTTGTGTCGCACACGCCCAGTCCATGCTTCCCAGAACCCTATGGGGCAAGGAAGTCACCAACCCATTCAGCAGCTTGAGAAACTGAGGCCCACGGACAGCAGGACTTGCCGAAGAGCAGCCACACATGCAGGCGGGATAGGCTCAGCAGGCTTCTCTCCAAGGCCGTCCTGGCTGCCACTTTGTCTCCCACCTCCAAGTGTGTCCCATGCATGACGGAAGCCATAGGCTATGTGGGGAAATGGCCTTCCGGCCTGTCTGCCCCAGCAGCAGAGGGGATATAGGGAGCAGCAGGCCCGCCACAGTGTGGGCAGTGAGAAGCCACTTCCCAGAAGACTCTGGGGTCGGGCTGGAGTTGTTTATGCTCACCCAGGAGGGCAGGGCCACAGAGGAGGGCATTCCACAGAACAAAGGCGCCTCTGCCTGCCTCCTAGGCCTCTTCCCAGAAAGCCACAGTCTCTTTGCATAAACTCCAGCACAAAACAGACAGCTCTGAGGAGCTATCACAGGCCCAGCCCGGCAGGATGCCAGGCCCCAGCAGGCTGGCTCAGCCCAGGCCCCTGCGGCAGCCCCTGGGACATCCCATTGTTGGGCGCCAAGATGCAGCTCACAGACCTGGGCGGAGGAGTAAGACAGGGGGCCAGCGAGGAGGTGAGGGCGGCTACTCAGGGCACACAGTGGTTCAGAGAGGAGCCGGGGTGTGGGCGGGAAGCAAAGGGCCCTGGTCCTGCAGGAGGGCGGCCTGGGAAGTGGGAAGTTGTGGCCGGTGGGGATGGGAAGGGAAACCCAGCCAAGGAACTGCAAAGCCAAAAATTGAGTGGGGATGAGGCAGAGCCAGCTGGCGGCTTGGGAGGAGGCAGAGGATGCCTGCGTTGTCTGGATACTTCTGTGTTTTCTTCTCATCAGTTTATGAGCTCTCTCTCTCAAGCGTGGCTGAGAGGGGGTGAGCTCCCCATCACTGGGGGCATGCAAGGAGAGGCTGGGTAAACAATGATCATCGATTGTGCCAAGGGGAACTTTGCCTGGACCAGGCGGTTAGGCCTGGCACTTCTGGAGGGAATTTAGTCCTCTGGACCTTGCAGCTGCTTAAGGGGCAGGGTGGAGAGGGAAGACCGTCAGGCACAGCAGGGAGGGGGCTGGACAGAGGCGCTTTCTTGTTTCTTCAGGGCAACTGGGCCGCAGGCCTTCAAATGTTAACAAATGTCCACCCCCCCCATCCATCTCTAGGAGCCTGTCAGGGATGGGGACCTGAGCTCTGTCCTGCGCACCCCGCACCACTCAGGACAATGAATGAAGGCCTGGAGGGGCTCTGCATTCCATAGGGCTCAAAGCCTCCCCACTCGCGTCACGCCTGTTGGACGGGTGACAGGAACACCATTAAAGCAGCAGCGATGACTGTTTTGTTAGAGGTTTGGGAAAACGCTTGGAGAGAAAGCAGGGAAGCCCTGGACTGCTGCCCCGGCCCCAGGCCCCAGGTAACGGCCACAAGCTTCGGGCCTGTGGCCCCTCCTGCCCACAAGGGGGCGCCCGGTGCTTTCCCAAGGTGAGAGCCCTGCGGCGGAGGCTGGGTCCACCTTCCCCGCTAGCCCGCCGCGGGCACGGGCTGGCTTCTGGCTGCCGGTCTTTCGGACCACGTCGTTCGCTCTCAGCTCCAAGGCCCCTCGCTCACTGCCCACCCTCCGCCCAGCGGCTTCCTCTGTTAGGGCAGCCGAGGGATTCACCCCTTCCAGGGACCCACCCCTAATGGTCCCGCGGAAGCGCCCTGCCCTGCCCTGACGTCCCCTCCAGACTGAGTCATCCCAGGGGGAAGCTTGGTCCTCGCCTGCTCCCTTTAAGACCCGAAGTCCCTTTTACACAGAGATGACCATCGTGGTCCTCGGTGGCTTGGGCCCGGGGCGGCAGGGCACCTTGCGGTTGTGCCCTCTCTGCACGCTGGCGCTCCACGCTGGCTTCTGCCCCAGTGCGCATAGCTCCTGCTCCTGCATGGTCCGGGCTGTGGGCCGGAATGCTCCCCGGCCTCAGCTGGGGCCTCTGCCAGACTTTGCCCCCGCCCCTGCCTGGGGGATGGGCCTGTGTTCTGCCCAGCCCTGGGGTAGAGGCAGAACAACATGGATCGTGGGGGTCTAGCCAGGGCCCTCTGTGTCCTCTCAGCCACCTTATGAGTGAAGGGTGATTCACCCCTTCCAGATGTGAGCGCTGAGACCTGAGGCGCTCACACCTGAGCTTGCTGGACTCCACACTGCGTCAGACCCAAATCAACCTTACTTGCAGCCCTTTCGAAAATTCCATGTCATGCACAGGGTCTCATGGAGAACTGCTGAACCAGGATGTCGAGAAAGGAAGGGGCTGGTACCATCTCTGGTTATGGGCTGCTGCGGGTGTCCTCCTTCCCTGGGCCTCAGTTTCCCCTTTCCCAGAATTCCAGGTGGGCCTGACCTTGGGGGAGTTTCTGGAAGCCTCACTCATGCTCCCTTCCCCACCGAGTGCTAGTGGCCCCTGAACCCCACTGCCTGCTGCTGGCTGGAGCAAACAGATGGGCACTTCCTAACTTGCCTCCTCCAGTCCCTCAGCTCAACAGAGTGTGGGAAGCCAAGCAGTTGCGCGGGGCCCTTCGCCACAGGACCAGGCCTGTACCCCACCACTGACTCCAAGGGAGGATCTCCACAGTGCAGAGGGTGCGAAAACATAGGGAAACAGTCGTGTGCCCAGGGACATGGCCCTAACTCTGACCTCTGACCTCTGACCCCAGCTAACACTCAGTACTCATTCAGTCGATGAATGTTTACTGCGTACCCACTCTGAACCAGGCCTGTAGAAGATTCCAGGAATGTGGAAATAAATAAGGCACATGAGGAAAGCCCTGCCTTCACACAGCTCAGTCTGGGGCCCCTTAAAGAGGTCAGTCCTAAGACCCTGTCCGCAGCCGCAGCCCTCACTGCCACAACACCCTCACCACAAGCTCTGGGGACGCACATGCTCAGGCAGAGCCTGCTGGGCCTCCTGGGTGATGGGCACCAGCCAATCACATGCGAAAAGATCTCAAAATCAGCTCTTCACCCCCATGATGGCTGAGGAAACTGAGGCTTGGAACTGGGCCAGTGGGATACTGCATATCAGAGTTAGGTAGCAGTAGGCCAGATCTGAAGCCAAGCCTGTCGAGGGCCAGGCCCAAAGCCTTTCTTTCCCACCTGTGCTCCAAGGTGCCACCTTGGGGATCCTCCAAAGACCCCAAACTCAAGTCTGCACAGCACACGCGTGGGCTGGGAATGTGGAGGTTGAAGCAGCTGAGGGCTGCAAGAGGCAGCGGAAGCAGTGGGACAGAGGCACAGGTGGGCTGGACTGCGTGGCCCGCAGGATGCGGGCGGGAGGAAGGACACTGCCGTGAGAGGTCACCCTGGGCTTCCTCTGGGCCTCAAGGCCTCCTTGTCTGTGGCAGTGTCCTCCTTCCCCACATGGCCTTGTCCTGTCAGGGTTCCTGTCGCAGCCCAGCCTCCTGGGCACTCTCCCGCCCTGATCCCAGCGAAGCCACTGCAAAATGCCATCCTGATTCCACAGCACTCGGATTTGTCAAAGTGCAGGGAACAATGGATGCTTTCACAGTGACAGGAAAAGGCCTCAGGAAAACCCTGGGGAGGGGGCACAGTTAGGGGTTGGGGGAGGAGGGAAGGGGCTCATATAGACGGAGAAGAGGGGAGGCCTGGGAAGGGGCAGGGCAGGGTACACAGAGCCAAGCGGGAACAAGACAGAGCAGAGGAGACAGTGAGTGACAGGCAGATGGGGCACCACCCCAGAGGGGAAGAGGAAACCAGCGTGGAAGGATAGGGAGCCCAGTGGGACCACAAAGCCCCTCTAGGATCAGGCTGGAGACCTCTGGCCCCACAAGCATCTCCAGGCTATGTGCCCATCACGGGACCAAGCCTCTAGCTCTGAACCCCGCCCCACCCGCTGCGGAGGTCTGAAGCAATCTCAGGCAGATTTTTGGAAAAGGAAGACTTCTAATCACATGTGCAGCCCCTCCCCGGGTTATCTGCTTCCTGCCTCTGGCTTTCCTCCTCCACCAGCCAACCGCACAATCAGGCTGAGCACAGGAGGGGAAGAGGGGCCGGTGCAAAGGGGTGGAAAACATCCGAATCACAGGCATTGCAAGAGGCAAGGGCTTTCCTCCCCTCACGTGACCACAGAGCCTGACTGCCTGCCAGTGACTGCCCGGGAGTGGCTGTCACGTGTGCACACAGCCGCCCTGGGACTTGCTGTTCTGAGCGAGCTGGTGTCCCTAGCATCCCCGCTGTGTCCCTGCGGGCCCAGAAAGCCCTTTCTCCTGACCATACCCTGTCTCCTGCTACAGCTACCCCAGCTCAGCCAGGCAGAGCTCCCCTCCTGGCAAGCACTCAAAAGGCTGCTTTCAGCTTAGGGTCCCATCCCTGCAGGACTGAGACAAAGCGCAAGCCACGGGGCCCCCTCCCCACACTGCTCCAGCCAACCCTCTCCTCAGCTGTTGTCCGGCTCTTCTGTGAAGCTTATGCTCAAATGAAACCAAAGTCACTTCCTACAAATGCCACACCACCCCCACGCCTTTGCTTTCGTGGTTCCTTGTGTCCTTAACTCTCTTCCACCGATGAAGGTCCCTGTATCCTTCAAGGACAAACTCAAGGGGATCCTTCGAGGGTCCTCACTCTGGCCTCTGAGTCCCTGGCTGGCCAACTAGCTGAGACCTTTCTGCCTATCTAAAGAAGACTGAGCCCCCACACTCCCAGAGGATAGTGTGGTCTGCACCGCTCATGTGGCCTCCAGCAAGCCCCCCAAGTGATTTCAGCTGGAATTGAAAGAAGTTGCCCAAACCACCATGTTATCTCCCGTCTCCGTGTAGCTGGCCACGTGGGACCCTTGATCTGTACTGCTTTTCTCAGGGTCTGGGCCTAGGCGGGGCTCAGATGTCAAGACAGGCAAGGTATGAGTCTAAGAGAAAGGGGGCCCAGGAAGGAGGTGACATCCCTGGGGCTGGAGTCTCTCTTCCCCCAGGACACACCTCAACAGCAGTGGTGACCACTCTGGCTGGCCACAGCTTATCTATAGGCCGTAGGCCCCCGCCCTGCACAATGCCTTCCCCAGGGAGACCTCGCTGCAAGGGCCCAGCACGGCCTGGCCACAGAGGACCCACGCAGGGCCTAGCAGGGAAGCCGGAGGGTTCAGAGGTGAAAAGGCCTTGGCCTGCCGTAGGCTCTGGTGTGAGGGCCAGGGCCATAGGAGGAGGGGACAGATGGGGAGCTCGGCTCAAAATAGCGATGGGGGAAGGGTGCGCAGGGCGGCCAAGTGCCAAAATACAAATCTGGTCCGCCCTGGCCAGCGAAACACTCAAGTCAGCAGTTTGGGCCACTCTGGCAGGAGCCTGGGGTTGGGGCTCCTGCGGCTGCCTGGCGAGGCTTCAGGCCTAACGTAAATCACCTCCTCTCTGGCCTTGACTTCCTCCTAGTTGGTGTGAGGTAAGAGAGAAGCAAGCTTCCCACTTCTGAGAACGAGCGTACGGAGCAAAGCCCACCCCACAGCCAGGCTGGCCACCCAGTACCCAGACTTGGAGCTGGCGTCACTGTAACCCTGTTTAATTTAGATGTGCATGCACGTGCGCACGCACACACACACACACACACACACACACACATGCACAGCCAGGCCCAGAAAGGTCAAATCACCTGTGCAAGGTCACACAGCAAATACATGCTGGCCTCGAACTCTGGTCCCTCTGGCTGGCATCACATTCCCTCTCTGGGGCACAAGCTCTCGGGGGTGCAGGAGGCCATGGACCGGCAGTAGGTCATCTGAGGCAACTCTGCTCCTGAACAGCAGGGGTTGGGCGTCTGGGGCCAGCCCCGGCATTTGCTGGTGCAGAGCACAAGCCACGCAGGCAGCCGCAGTGCAGCCCCGGGGTCTGCAGGCTCCTCCTCTGGGGCACATGCTGCCCTTCCCTTGCCCTTGTCTGCTCAGCCCCACCTAGCAGCAACCCTGCAGGTGCCCTGAGGGGAGGAGGGAGTGTGCCCCCTCCATGGGGTGGCCATGAGCTGGCTGGGGGGGGGGGTCATCCTCACACGTTTGCACACCCGGGCCACAGCAGGGCACATCCATGAAATGCTCTTTCTCTGATCCTGCACCGTAGCTCAGACTCCACAGAGCAGGCTGTTGAAGGCTCCTGCTCTCTGAAAATGAGAGCAGGATCCAAAGCTCTAATGAATCCCTGGTGGACGCTGCTCTGCAGGTCTGGGGACCTGCTCTGGGAACCACCGCCCCACAGGACGCCATGACTGAGGGAATGTTGGTCAGATACTGTCTTTCTCTTCTACAGTGTCCCCATGTACCCATTTGACAGCCCAGAAAACTGAGGCTCAGAGGAGGCAAGCGAATGGCTCAAACCACCTAGGAAGTAGGAAATAGAGCCCAGGACTCCTCAGCCCACTGGCTGTAGATTGGGGAGGGCGCTAGCTGGGCACATGGCGTATGGTACCAGGCCTGTGGGAGGGCCTGGGGGGACAGGTTGGGGAGGGCCAGCAGAGGGTAGATCTGTGAGTCCCTGGCATCTGGAAAGCATCAGAAGGGACAGCAGTCAGAGAGTGAACCCGGCTGCTGGGGGCCTGGCTGTCTGCGCAGGGAAGCAGAGGCGCTCGGGCCTGCAAGCCCCTCCTGCCACCACCTCCGCTCGGGTGTTTGCCTTGGCAAAGGCATGCGCAGCTCCCAGTGGGCCCAGCTGCTGGGAAAAGTCAGCTCCTAGCTGCAGACACAGGGACTGCTGGCCAGGTGGTGCCCGGAAGCCTGGACTGAAGCCAGGGGAGCCTGGCTTGGCTCTCGGCTCTGTCTCAGCTCACAGCTCGGGTCCCGGGCCTCAGTTTCCTTGCAAGGAGCCAGTTGGGTCCTACTCCATCTGGCCTGGCTGCATCTGACATGTGTCTGCACAAGCTGACATCAGGCCCATGTGACCTGCACAGGATCAGCCACGGGAGAGCCACCACTGACCCTGCCGGTCACCGGGCCTCCGTCCCTACCCTCAGCAGAGAGGTACTCGGTTCCGGCACACCACAACTGGACCTAGAGGGGGCAGCTAACAAGACAGGTGTCACCTGGTGCCATGGTCCTAGAGCCAGGGTGGGAAAGGGCTCAGAGCAAGGTCAAGCAGCTGAGAGGGCTGTGGAGGAATGGGGGGCGAGGCAGGGCTAATGGGGCTCTTCTGAGGGTGCAGAGACAGGGTCTATCCAGAGCAATCTGGACTGTCTCAGGGTAGGAAGCTGCATGGCTCAGCTCCTTCCCTCCCCCTCACCCCCTCCAATGTGCACAGAGGCTGGGCCAGGCCCCCTCCCAGCCTAGGCTCGGTTTCCTGGGGATGGGGCAGTGCAGGAGAGGTGGCCCGTCCTCTCATCACCTGTAGTCGCTGTGGTGATGTTGGCCTCGCGGTGGTGCAGGGCGGGGTGGCAGGCACGTGATCGGTGCTGTCAAGAGAGGCTGAAGGCCCAGAACAAATGCTCACCAGGAGGCAGTACCCAGGCTTGAGAGGCAGACAGAGAACGGCCCTGGGGGGACCTGGGCACTGTCTCTTCCCCCTCTGGGCCTGTCACTCATGCTGCCTCCTATGGTGTTGATGCCACACAGGTACTACAGAGCACAGCCCTGCCTCTTCCTCCAGGAAGCCTCCCGGCAGCCCCGTGGACCACACTCTGCACCTTAGAAGGAAATGGTGAGGGTCTCGAGGAATAGAAGGGTGGTGTGGCCTCTGGAACATCACCCCTAGCCTGGGATAAGGAGCCAGAGGAGAGAGGCAGGAAGGGTCAGCAGGCGTGGGGAGGGGGCTGGGCCATGGCCCGCCACTTCCTGGGCACTCATGCCGGCTGATGTCCCTGGTCCTCAGTGTGGCTATTGTCTCTGACAGTCCAGGGAGCAGGCTCAATGGAGCCTCTGTCTTTCCCTGAGCACACCAGCCTGGCTCCGTGGCATCCCACCCGGGGCAGCTGGGAGGCGAGGGCTGACACTTCCTGTCCCTACTGCAAGTGTTCAGAGTGGCCGGGGAAGGGGGGATCTCAAGACAAGCACCCATCTGTTTTCCCCAGAGTAGAGCTGCCCAGCTGAGGGAGGAGGTGAGAGAAGGGACATGGGGGGTGCATTCTGAATATTCCACCTCAGCCCCTTCTGGCCAACCTCGGCTCCCTGAGCAGGCGCTGTCCAAACAGCTCCTCCTCGCCTTGCCTGACCACAGGGCCTTTGCACGTGCCACTCCCTCTTCCCCCAGGTCACCGCGGCATTGCTCCCTGTTCCGTGTCGGTGGTCTGGTGTTCACGTCCTGTGTGACCATCACCCACGCCATGCCATAGCCACATGGGTCTATTGCTTTACTGTTGGTCATATCATCAGACTGTAAACTGCAGTCTTTCTTTTGTCCTCAGTCATTGCGGAAGGTCCCTGCAGGAGCTCAACAGATGCTTGATGAGTGATTGAACGAAAGTAACGCAACTGAGCACTGATTTATACACGGAGGCACGAGGTCAGGAAGAGCCGAGTTCCATGTTTTGGGAGATGGGGAGCAGGTCACAAAGGGGGGGGGGCGCGGGAAGAGCCAGGTTAAGCCACAGTGGTGAGGGTTCTGTGCAGATGAAGCAGCTGCAGGTACCAAGGACCAGTGGTGGGAAGCACTGGGGGGACGGAAGGCCAGGACACCTGG
>NDGN011545187.1:1665-12087 GCA_002564285.1 Tympanoctomys barrerae
CTTTCTCTCTCTCTCTCTTTCTTTCTTTCTTTCTTTCTTTCTTTCTTTCTTTCTTTCTTTCTCATGTCTAGTTGCTCTAGCTAGTGGTTTCAGAATTAAATTGAATAGGAATGGTGATCCTTGTCTTGTTCCAGATTTTAAAGTGAAAGCTTTCAGTCTTTGTCCATTTAGTAGGATGTTGGCTATTGGTTTGACATAGATGGCATTTAACAGATTGGGATAAAGACCTTCTATTCTAATTTTCTGTAGGATTTTTATTATGAATGAGTTGGACTTGTCAGACGATTTTTCTGCATCTATTGAAATGATCATGTATTATTTGTCCTTGGTTCTGTTAATGTGGTGTATTACATTTATTGTCATATACTGAACCATCCTTGCATCTGTAGGATGAATCCTACTTAGTCATGGTACATAATTTCCTTGATAATTTGCTACATTTTGCTTGCCAGGGTATTATTGAAGATTTCTGCATCTATGTTCATTAAGGAGCTCGGCCTGTAGTTCATTTTTTTTAGTTGGATTCTTCTGTGGTTTGATAATGCTTGCTTCCAGGAATGACTTGAAAGTATTGCTTCCTCTTCAATTTTATTAGAGTTTGAGAACTAGTGGCGTTAACTCTTCTGTAAATTTCTTGTACAGCTGAGGATGTAGCTCAGTGGCATAAGCACCTTCCTGGCAAGCACAAAGTCCTGAGTTCAATCCCTGGTACCATCCCAAATAAGTAATAAATAAATAAACAAATAAATTAATTTCTCATATAATTCAGCAGTGAACCTGTCAGGGCCTGAGCTTTTCTTCGTTGATAGGTGTTTTTTGTTGTTCTTGTTTGTTTGTTTGTTTTGGTACTCATTCAGTTTCATTGACTGATAATAGATTATTTAGTGCTTTTATATATTCTTGATTCGGCTTTGGTAATTCATATGTATCTAGGAATCTATCCATTTCTTTTGAACTTTCTCTTATAGTAGTACAGATTCTTAAGTATGTATTAATGATCTAGGTTTCTTCTTTATCTGATGTGATTTAACCTTTTTGATTTTTGTTTGAATTTGAGATTTTTCTGTCTTGATAAGGTTAGTTAAGGGTTTGTCTATTTTATTTAATCTTTCAAAAAAACTTGTTGGTTGATTGGTTCTTTATATTCTTTTCTTGGTCTCAATTGCATTAATTTCTGTCTTAATCTTTATAATTTTCTTCTTTGTACAAGATTGAGGCTTATCTTGCTCTTTTTCTAGAAACTGGAGGTTCAACATTAAGTTATTTGAGTTTACTTGATTTTTCTGATGCATAACTCACTGCTATAAATTTCCATCATATTACTGCTTTTGTTGTGTCCTATAAGTTCCAATATGTTGTATTGGGCATTTTCCTTTAATGGTAGAAACTGATTTCTTCCCAAATTTCATCTGTGACCCGCTGATTGTGTCCAGGAAGGTATTATTTAATTTCCACGTGTTTATGTATTTTTTTGTGGCTTCCTTTGCCATTGATTTCCAGTTTCATTGTACTGTGATCTGATAATATGCAAGAAACAATTTCAGCTCCTTCACATTTACTTAACTCAGCATGTTCTGTGGGTTAGTATGTGGTCTCTTGTGGGGATAGTCCCATGTGCTACGAAGAAGAATGTTTTCTGATGTGGGATTGAACATTCTATAGATATCTATTGAGTCCATTTGTTCAAAACTTTGATTCAGCTCTGATATTTCTTTGTTGATCTTTTGTCAAATTGATTTGTATATTTTTGGCAATGGATATTGAGATCCCCATTATAACTGTATTAATGTTTATGTCATTTTTCATATCCATTAGTGTTTATTTTATATACTGTAGTTGGGCATGCTGGTATTTACTGCATATGTATTTATGATTTTTATCTCTTCCTCTTGGATTGTTCACTTAAGAAATTTGTAGTGACTTTCATCGTCTCTTCTTCTTTTTTCATTTATGTATTTAGTACAGGATCTCACTACACAGCTTAGATTCATAGTCATCCTCCTGTTTTCAGCCTCCCCAGTGCTGAGATTACAGGTGTGTGCTACCAAGCACGGACACAGTTGCTGACTCAGTGCGCCCTGGGGGCCGGGCCAATGCAGCACGCAGGACTGGGGATCAAACCCTGGCCTCAGTGCTTGCCAAAGCAGGTGCTTAGTCAACTGAGCTATCTTGCCAGCCCTCATTGTCTTTTCTGATAAGTTAATCTTGGCTTGAAATTCATTTTGTCTGCAAATAAATCAGCTCCTATGCTCCTTTCCAGGTTCCTGTCATATAGAGTATCACTTTCTGTCCCTTGACTTTCAGTTTAGTGAGTTCTGTTTGAGTTGAATGTGTTTCTTATATGTAGCATGTTGTTGAGTCTTGTTTCTTGATCCAGTCTGCCAGTGTGTTTCTTTTGATTGGTGAATCAAGACATTCACATTTATTGTTACAGCCAGTAGGTACTGACTAATCCTTGTTATCATATTATTTTCTTATTATTGATTCCTTTTCCTTTCCATTTGTTTACCTTGATGGTGGATTCATTCTATTGAGATTCTTGGAATTGTTTCCATTGTTGTCTTTTTTTCTAGCATATCCTTCAGAACTTTTTGGAGTGCTGTTCATGAATTTTATCAGGTTTTCTTTATCATGGAAATAATTCTTCATCAGTTTTGAAAGATAATTTTGAGGGCTACATCAACGTAGGTTGGAGATTGAAAAAAAAAATGTTACATAGAGGACTAAACCATCTTATGAGCAAGATCTCTTCCAAATCTGAGATTCTGTGATTCTTGTTGTAAAAATGTAATGTAATACAGGTAGGTATTAATAAAAAATATTCTTCTTATAGAGTGACAATGATTAATTTACTGTTTGTCCTGATCATAAAAGGATGGTCAAAATATTATTCAGAGTGAAAGTTATAGACAAAGAAAGATTTTTCTCTTACAAAGAATAAACAAACAAAAGACAAATTTTTCTCTTCAGGGAATGAAAGAAACTAGAAAGATAAGCAGCCAGGGATATAGCAGAATAAGCAAATATTGGCAAAACCAAAAGAAGTTTATTCTGTTTAAATAGATATTATCAAAGCTGAATAAATTAGAATTGAAATGACCCTGAGTTCTGTAATGTGTTTGTTTATGTAAAGGCTGTGAATCTTAAGTGCAATGCAATAATTTATTTAGCTGTGTTCTTTTTAAATATGGATAAAGTAATGTTTCAGAAACCTAAAAACAGTATGAAGCATCCGAAGATGAGGTCTTTGTGTCAACTTACACCAGCCTTACTATTGTCACCACATATGTGCATGACACACAGAAGTTTAATGTTCTGACCTTTTTGGTTGCCTTGTTATTATCAGCCCTTGGCCTAGCGAGTCTGTAGTAATATTCTACTGCTGTTTTAATTTGCATTTCCTTCATGACTAAAGATGTTGATTGTCTTTTTGAATGCTGTTTTTGTGTGTGTATATTATTTAGAAAGTTTCTGTTCAGACTTCTGCCTATTTTTAATGAGATTTTCTACTGAATTATAAGAATTCTGCTTTCTAGATATAAATCTTTTGTTATGATACAAGATTTACAAATGTTAACCTTCAGTCTGCAGTTTGCCCTTTGTTTTCCTACGCCTGTCTTGGAAAGTAAAAGTTTTTAGTTTTAATTAAGTCCAGTTTAGGGCCAGGGAGATGGCTCAGTAGAATAAGCGCTTCGCTGACAAGCACAAGGGCCTGAGTTCAATCCCTGGTAAAGTCCAGTTTACTTATATTTTATTCCATGATTTTTATGTGTATAAAAAATTCTTCTTTAAGATTTTCTTGGTGTTTTCTTCCTGAAGCTCATAGCCTAATATGTTAATCATTATTTGTAGTATTGGGTAGGGATAGAGTCTTATTTTTGGCTTATGGCTATTTGTTCCATCACCATGTATCCAAAAGATTATATTTTCTAATTGACACCTTTGTTGAAAATGACTTAGCATAGATAAGAATGCACAAATATATATGGTCTATGGAGTTAATATTATCCCTAATTAGTGCCGACTGATTAGGCCTGCAGCCTCCCAAAGTAGTGGAAGATGAAAGCTTAAATAAATGAGACCCTTGAAGTTATTTCAGGGCTCCAGGAGGATCAAAACCCTCTCACAGAGAGTTTTTTGAATTTAAGACCAAAAACTTCTCTAGGCAGCCTATATTATGTTATCAAACAAAGGGGAATAGTAAAGAAAATGCAGGGCTCTGGGTAGGGCTGGGAATCCCTTTAAGGACTTCTCCAAGTAGTATATCACGTTAATTTAGGAGGACTTTGTCATCTCCAGGAAGGCCTTCCCCTGCAGTGGCAGCCTCTAGCTGGCTCACAGAGGCTGCAGCCAGGCGTCCTTAGCCAAGGCTCTGTCTGCTCCTTTTGGGCACCAGGGCTTCACCGCCATTACAGACTGCCATCTCCAGACACGGGGCCTCGCCTGGGGCAGACTCCCAAGTGCACATAGAGAGCCAGTGGGTTAGTGTAAGCCTGCGCAGAGACACTTCTTAGTGTCTGCATCACTGATCTCTTTTACATAGAATCTGTGAATTTCAACAAAAAGGCCTGCTGGATTTTATATTCCTGTTTTGCAGTAGATAAGTCAGTAATGGACAAAGTGATCTAGCTTGTACTGTTAGGTCCTACTTTTTTATTTTTGGTAACAGTTCAAATATTTATTCTTACAATGGTTACAAGTTTGGGTTTTTTCTTTCCTTTTTCACTGTGGCTGATTCTGGATGTGCCCCCCCCCTTTTTTCTTCCTCTTCAGTTTTTCTTCCCTGAAAATACTTGGCATTTAATACAATGTACTTCTCTGTTCGTGAGCCACCCTTTAAGTTTTGCTTCATGTGTGTGATGGTGTGTATCATATCTGTGTACTTACTAGTGTAACAACCTGTACTATACAAATTAATCTCTTCAATATGAATGTGGGTCAAACGCTAGCTACTTTCATGAAGGCCATACTCGTAAATTTCTAGGTCAGTACAACCAAGTGCTGTTTCCTTTTTAAAAACTTAAAGCCCCCGTGATGTACTGGGAGGTGTATCTCATCTGTATGGTGCTAAGGCACAGTCTCAGAGGTCCTCAGGCCTTTTCCCTGTTCAGCTTGTTGAGCTCAGCAGTCTGGTAGGAATCCCCTACACCTTCAACCATGGCTGGACCTGAATGGTGACTTCTTTAGAGCAGTAGACTAGCCCCAGGATCTAATATTTAAAGACCCTCAAAGGAAAAGGCCAGCTCATCACGTTGTCATCTCCATGCAGCCCACTCTCCTTATTCATTGAAGGACATGCTGCAGTGGGCACAGCAGGTAGAACGTGTTTGGAAGGAGGAAAGAGTCATTAATGGTGTGGTTGTCAGACAGCACGTAGGGCTGAGGTTCCGCCTAGAGGAGTGCTGAGAGCAAGAAGAGGGCTCTGCTCTGCTGAGGGTGTGAGCAGGGCCTGTCTGAGGACATGAGCTCAGAGCATCCTGACCAGCATGAAGGAGCAGTGTGCAGTCAGGGCCTGCATTCAGGCCGTGCAGGAGGAGCTGTGTGCAATGGGAGCAGAGAGGTCACTGTTACCAGTGTGAAGTGGAGGGTGCTGGGGAGGAAGTCAGAGAAGCCTGTGAGAAGCAGGTGGTGAAGGCCTGCAGACTGGCGTGAGGCTTGAGCCCCCTGTGTGATGTTGCAGTGCCCTGGCAGGCTCGGGTGGAGAGGCGACAACCTAAAAACAGACTGGGTGCTGTGTACGGAATAAGCCGTAGGTGGGCAGGGCTGACATAAGGAGAACAGGGAGAAAGCTTTTGCAGTTGTGCATGAGGCTTACTTGGGCTGCAGTGGTAGTGGACGAAATTTGAGCTGTGCTTGGGTTTGGGCTGTGTTGGGTTTTAAGAAGTAGTTATTTTCTGGGAATTAGAAATGCCAAGTAACCAATGGAAAACAGCCACATGTGATACCAGGGACTTTGTCTTGAATAAAGAAAATTGCCATGTGGGGCTTTTGTGTTTTGGTTTGCTTTGAGGAAGGTGTGGTATATGTGAATCAAGTAGCTTGAACAGTTGTGGTCTACATATATTTGTGAAGATTCATTTAGCTTTGTATGTAGTGTCTTATTTACAACATGAAAAGGCAGCTGAAGACCCCAGGTTTTGAAGAAAGCCTCCAAAAGGACAAACAAAAATGGAAATGGAAAGTAGTAGAAATAATCCTTTAAACAACAGAGCCAGGTGGATAGTCAATAAAAATATGATCAAGAGCCACAGAGTGAAGAAAAAATAATAAAAGATGGTAGCATAGTTTGAAGGTGAAATAACCTCTTAACACAGAACCAAAGCTTAAGAAATATGGGCAGATCTAATTGTACTGTTACCCTGCAAGGTGGCCCACAAAGGGAAGGCCAGTTGTCAGGGGAGCTGGCTACTGTGGATGCCGCAGGCAGGACTTCTGAGGCTAGGACATCAGAGACCTTGCTGCTTATGCCTTGCTGTGCTGGCTCGGCTCTCAGCAAGCCAAATACTGTGCCACGTGGGTGGGAGCTCAGAGGCTTTTGGAGAAACACCCCTGCAGCATGCCCTGCAGCGCACTGTGCCGCCCGCCCGGGGCGCAGATCCTCCTGCGCTACCAGCCTCAGTCTTCCAGCGGAGCTGCTGAGTGCTGTGGGCAGAGACCAGGTGCTCGGCTCTGCTCCTAGAATTCCTTCCCACAGAAATGATCCCCATAATAAATGTCTGCTGGGCTCTTTTCCTCTGATGCTGGAGATGGAACCCAGGGCCTCATGCATATTAGACCTCTGCCACCAGGCCTGTGGCTTTAGTTTTTTATTTATTTATTTATTTATTCTGGCTAATTTGAAATATTTATATATTTAATCTTTTATTATCTAAAGAATACAAAATAGTAATACAAAACATTAGAAATGATTCAGAACTTTATCAAACAAAAACAGTAGGGATTTGATAATGGTTGCTGTATTGTATGATGTGGTCCTCAAATTAGTTGTTTAGATTACCAGATATAAGCATGCAAAATTGGTAAAAAGAAAGAAGAAAAAAAAAGTTTAAGAAATAAAAAAGGGGCTCTGCGAGATAGTTCCATGGACTAAAGTGCCTGCTTAGGCAAGCTTGGACAAAGGCAGGGACCTTGGTTTGATCCCCAGCACCACATGCCACACTGGCCCCACCCCCAGGGCAGGCTGAGCCAGCCGGAGTTTGGGAGTAGTGGCACATGCCTGTAATCCCAGCACTGGGGAGGCTGAAAGCAGGAGGATCACTATGAGCCCGAGCTGCATAGTGAGACCCTGTACCAACCAAATACATGGAGGAGAAGGAGAAGAGGAGGAAAGAAAAAGAAATTGAAGCTGGCTTTAGTTTTAAGTCACTAGCTTTTGCTGTGATTTGTTGTTAGATGGCAACTAATACATTCAGTTATAATTCTTTTTAAAAGATTTAGAATTTGTTTTAAATTTATTATTTATTTATTTATTTATTTTTTGCGGAACCAGGGGATAGAACTCAGGCCCTTGCGCTTCCCAGGGAAGCGCTTATTCCACTGAGCCATCTCTCCGGGCCTATTATTTATTTTTAAGAGTTCGGTAACACGAGTTAGAATTCTGAAAAAGCCGTAACAGAAAAAATTGGAGGGCATGGAAGGAAATGAAAAAATTTTCAAGACATTTCCCAAGGATGAAGATATGAATCTTTAGATATGAGTCTTTAGAGTCCTACGAAGGATGTTATATCTGTTGTGAAGTGTAGTGCCAGTCCTGAATGTAGGCAGTCTTAGCAGTGCCTCGAGCCAGGATCTGTGGCCCACACCTTTCATGGTCTAGGGAAAAGTTGTTTTCTATGTCGATCATCTGCCTGATGAAGTTGGAGGGTGCCAGTTCACGTGTGAGGGTAGAGGTGGGATTACCAATCCTTTTTTGAGTACGGGGGGCGGGGAGAGAGTGGACAGACAGACACTGGACAGCAACCAGTCCACACTGGAAGGAATGGAGCTGGAGAGAAGGAACGTACAGCAATTTGATCATTCATAGGTATTAGGCATATCTGTTGAGGCTTTTGCACAAAGTTACATAGAACACTAGTTAGTCTGAGTTTCACAAAACAATTAGTTCTTTCATTAGACATTTTCTGATGTTAATGAAATAAAAAATGTCAGAACTCTCATTACCTCAAGATATGGAGAAAAATACTGGAGTAAATAGGTAAGAGTTTATGTGTCTTGGGTGGGCTGTTGCTGATGAGTTAGACATGGATCTTCTTGCTGTTACTAGGAACTTTTAAGTATATGTCCACATTTAATAAAAAGTCAATCTTTTTTTTTTTTTTTGGTGGTACCAGGAATCAAACTCAGGACCTTGCACTTGCCAGGTGCTTATGCTGCTGAGCTATTTCCCCAGCCCCTCAAAAAAAAAAAAAAATACATTAAAATCTTAAAGGGGCACTTTGGGGCTGAGTCAGGAGGATTGCCATGAATAGGAGGCCAATTTGGGCTACATAGCAAGACCCTGTCTTTAAAAAAAAATTCTTCAAGGCTTATGTTGATGTTAGTAATTCACTTCCTTTTCCTGTTAGTCTGTTTCATTGGTGAAAAAGGTATAAAACGTGATTTGTGACCACACATTAGTACAAGGTCCAAGTGGAAAGATGCTTGATTTCTCTCCCTGGAGCAGACGTTAGAGATCACTACAGAGTGTATCACATCCACTTCTACTCTCATCCATTTTGTTGTTTTGGAAATTATTTCAAAAATGTTGTAAGACGTTGGTAAATGCCCCTTTATTTTTTTTACATGAGAAATAAACCTTCTATTGCCATTGTATCTTAATATATTTTCACTACTAAAGGAAAATGATGCAGTGTAAGAAGTTATGTTTTATGTATTGCTATTCCCTGAAAATGGTCTTATTTTTATCACAGCAAGAATAATAAACTGTTGCATGTACACATTAGTACTTTTTCTTAGTAAGTGAAAATGGTTACAATGAAGGAAGCTGGGTCTGTGTAGCGAGTTTGATTTGTTTTTGTCTCCAGGATTCTTGTGATCCTTATTATAAACATTAGTAATACAAGTTAGGCCTCTTTGACTTTGTTACATAAGAGAAGGGTACAGTTTGTCACTTTTAGTTACCTATCTAGGTCTTAATAGCATAGAGAAAAGTGTCACTAAGAAATAAATGTGTATTATTTTTAATTGCATTACTGTACTACTTTTACGGTTCTTTTTTCCTGTCATAAATAATTCGTGGCCTGTTACATTGAAGTAAAGCAGAAATATGAATTCATGATCACATACAATGTGGCACTGTACTAATGGGCTAGATGATAGCAGTTGTGTAATTGTTTTCTGTGTTAACCAAAGTATAAAGAAGTGTAAGTAAAATTAAACACTGTGCAGTCACGCTTTGTGTGCTGACATTTCTGCCAGCTGTGGACTGCACATACAGCAGTGGTCCCTGCATCAGCTTGTGGTAGTGTGACTGTCTTAACTTGCTTAAATTATTTATTTGCACAGTGACGAAATCACCTAATGACACCTTTTGCAGAATGTATCTCCCTGTTAATTGATGCCCTGTATTTGAAAATCCTGACAAATGGCTGTGACCTGTCTCTTTGATTTGGGTGTCATTTCTGTTATTTGACCATGATTCGACAAGTTAAAACAAAGTGGGAAAAGTCAGATGACAAAAGTCTGACACTTCTCTTTTTGCATTTGCTGAAGACCGGCACACAACCCTTCAACCGTGCGATGCTCTTCAATGTGGGCTTCAAAGAAGCCATGAAGGACAATGCCTGGGACTGTGTCATCTTCCACGATGTGGATCATCTCCCTGAAAATGACCGGAACTACTATGGCTGTGGGGAAATGCCCCGTCACTTTGCAGCAAAGTTGGATAAATACATGTATATGTAAGTGTGCCCTGTTCTGCTACCATTGACACCCTTGTGCTGTTACAGTGCTGAGATGGCGCAGCAGCGTTGAGTGCCGGAGTCCAGAGTGCACAGAAGCACCTAGGACTGCTGCATGCCTGCAGCCTGGCCTCGTAGGGACCACCGTGTAGAGTGGCTTGTCCTCGGTCTCTGGGCACTTCCTTACACGGCGGCTTGGGCGTGGCCTGTGGAAAAGAGAGCCTGGTTTCTTTTCCACAGATCTGAGTCTAGTTCCTCATGTTTTAGCGCTTGGTGAGTGCTGTGTGCCTCTAAAGGCTGGTGTCCCCTGTGTTAGTGGCCGCGGAGGGAGATGCCGTGTGGTGTCACCCACCAGAGCTGTGGGGCGTGGCTCAGACTGCTGCTGCCTCCCCTGGCTTCCTGATGGCTTGGGCCAGCAGGCTTCTTCTCCAGTGTATTATTATTATTATTATTATTATTCTTTTCATAATTTTATTGAGAAACAAATAGCAATGAGAGAGTTTCAAATCAAATTGGTAGGATA